>JAJHZJ010000191.1:600000-790000 GCA_023548195.1 Bettongia penicillata ogilbyi | reverse complement strand
AAAGACCCGACTCCTTCAGCCCAATGTGAGGTTACAGGACTGACCAAGTCTCTATAGACCCTAGATCTAGTACAGAGCAGCAATCAGTGGCATGGGGCCAACATGTCACATGTCCCACTTCTGGTTTCAAATCATCAACCTCACCTCTCATGAAATTCTCTCAGGAATAATTACTAAGCTAAGAAAGGGAACCCCCAAGTGAAATATTCCTTCTTCTTTCCTTCATAGGCTTTATTTATAGGACCTTTGAAGAATGTATGGAATTCATAAGTGACCAAGAAGACAACAAAATCCTCAAATTCCACAGTGGCCTATTACTGATTCTTTACACGGATGTAGCAATCTGGTAACACAAAGCTTACCTATCCATCTCTCTCATTTTTTCAATACACAAACATTTTTTAATGTCTACTACATATAAAGCAATGTGTTAGGCTTACCTTAACACATAGGCTATATAACCCAGTTCCTTCAAGGAGGTTACATTTTTGTGGAATTACTATGACAGAAGTGTTTTAAGACCTGATGAGAAAGAAATCACTTCCCAATGGAGGAGAACAAGGGAGGCTCAGTCCAGGAGGTGAGGAGGGTGAAATGTCAACAAGTTGGGTCGAGGAAGTACAAGGTGGCATTACAGGTGTAGGGAACTATATGAGCAAAGGTTCAAAAGCAAGAGAATGAAAGGCATATTCAGAGGAAAGGTAGTGTTAGCAATAGATTAAATTGAACTGAGAAGTGGGTTAAAACCAGATTGTGGAGGGTTTGAAGGCCAGGCAAAGTGGGGTGGACATTAGTAGACCACTGAAGATTTCTGAGAAGTGAAGTAATGAGATTAGGTTTGTGCATTATGAAGATTCATCTAGCAGCAATATTCAAGATGGAATGTAGAGAGGAGAGTTTATAAGCAAGGAAGGTACTTCTGTAGTTTAGAGGAAGTTATCACCAGGGTGGTGACATTGGGAATGGAAAGGAAGAGGCAAAAATGAGAGAGGGGGCAGCTGGAATTGAAAGGCTTTGACAGTGAAATGTTTTAGGGGAAGGAGGAATCAAGCACAATCCTGAGTTTACAAGCATGGGGTGAATGGGTGACACAATTATCACAGATAAGAAAATTAGGAAAAGGAGGGATAGTTTGGGGGAGGGGGAGAGATGATAAACTCAGTGTCAGACAGTAATGAACACTGTCTAAAAGAATCAATGATAAGACTGTCAGTCAGGCAAGTAGCATTTTTTAACATGCCAGGCACTATGTCCAGTGCTGGGGGTGCAAAAAAAAAAGCAAAAGACTGACCCCACTCTCCAGAGCTCACAGTCTAACGGGGCAGGTAACATGCCGACAATCGTGTGCAACCACGATGGAGGATCAACTGGAAGTCATCTCAAAGGGACGACTGAGAAAGGCTTTATGTAGAAAGTGGGACTTCAGCTGAGGCTGAAGGAAGCCAGCAGAGCCAGGAAGAGGGGATGAGGAGGGGACAACCAGTCATAATGCCTTAAGTCAGGAGATGGAACAGCAAGAAGGCCAGTGTCACTAGACTGCAGAGTACTTGGAGAGGAGTAAGTTGGAAGAAGATTGAGAGGGTAGGAAGGGACTAAGTTAGGAAGAACTCTGAAAGTCAAACAGAGGATTTTATATTTGATCCTGGAGGCAACAGAGAACCACTGGAGTTGATTGACTAGGGGGAGTGATATAATCAGATACATTTTAGGAAGGTTAATTTAATAACTGAGTGGAAAATGGATTTGAATGGAGATAAGACTTGAGGCAGGGACACCCAGCAGGTTTTTGCAATAGTCCAATTGTGAAGTGATGAGAGCCTGCGCAAGGGTCATGGTAATGTCATAAAAAAAAAGGAGTGGGATAGGTGAGAGACTTTATGAAGGTGGAAACTACAGGAAATGACCACTGGTTAGATATTGAGGGGGCAGGGAGCATGTGAGTGAGAAGCCACGGATTATGCCTAGGTTGCAAGCCGGGGTGACTGGGAGGATGGTGGTGCCCCTAAAAATAATAGGAAGGTTAGGAAGAGGGGAGAGTTTTGGGGGAAATATAAGTTCAATTGGATATGTTGAATTTAAGATGTCTATAGGACGTTCAGTTTGAGAGGTCTAAAAGGCAGTTGCAGAGGTGATATTGGGGAGAGAGGTAAGAGCTGAATGAGTAAATTTTGTGAATCATCTGATTAAGGATGATAACTGGAACCATGAGAGCTGATGAGATCACAAGTGAAACTGTATAGAGGGAAAAGAGAAAAGGCCCAAGACAGAATTTTGAGGCACAGTTATCAAGCATGCCATGCATAAATATCCAACAAAAGAGAGATAAGGGGGAGTCAGAGAAGTAGGAGGTGAATCAGGAGAGGGAAGTGTCACAAAAGCATTAAGAAGAAGAATATGATAAGCGTCAAAGGCTGTAGAAAGATCAGGAAGGATGAGGACGGAGAACAATGAGATTTGGCAAGAAAGAGATCATGGATGCTATAAAGCTACTGACACTATCTTCTAATGTCAGGAGGGGAGCTGCTTTCTCTATCCATCAGGGCCCCCTGCTGCTTGGATCTCTCTATTGAGCTGCTCTTTGCTGGGTACCTTCATTGTGGAAGCCCTCTGCTGCTGTGGACAGTTAAGAGACCATTAGTAACTTTGGAGAGGGCAGTTTCAGTTGAATGATGAGGTCAGAAGCCATATGGCAAAGAGTTCATTAAGAAGAGAGTGAGAGGAGAGGTAGTGGGGACCCCTATTGTAAATGGACTTCTGAAGGAGTTTAGCCACAAAAGGGAGGAGAGAGATGGGATGATAAGTAGCAGGGGCGGATGGATCAAGTGAGGTCATTTTGAGGATACAGGAGACATGGATGTGTTTGTAGACAAAATGGAAGCAGAAAGTGGACATGGAGTGATTGAATATTAGTGAAAGTAAAGATGAGAGAGGGGACAATCTGCTGCAGAGGATGGGATATATACACATACATACATACCTGTATATATATGTAGGAGAAGGGCCATAGCTTCATATGACACAAGATTTAAAGAAGAAATAGTGGGCAAAAACATATGAGTGATGTGAGATGAGGAACAGGACAGAAGAGAGAATGCCTTGAAAATGCCCTCAATTTTTTTCAGTGAAATGAGATAAGGCTCTCAGCTGATAGGACAAGGAAGAGGGAACTATAGAATATTTGGAGAAGATGAAAATGTTTGAAAAAACGCTGTGCTAAGTGCAATGATGACTCCGTTAGAGAGGTGTAAAAGAATTACCTTGTTGCAGTAAGGGCCTGGTTGAGATCATATAACATAAATTTGTAGTGGATCCAGTCAGCACAGTTTCATGATTTTCTCCAGGTTTATTCAATGGCAAATAAATGCAAGCAATGGAAGCAGATGGTAGGAGCAATGCTAGTTTGGGATTTGGAAGAGCAAGATTTTCTTTAGAATAAAAGGACAAGAAATTCAAGAGAACAGGACAGTGTAGAGTTGAACTGGCTCACCAAGGTGTCAAGATGGGAAAGGGAAGAGGGTGTAGCCCATGCAGGGGTGACAATCTGGGAGAGATCTGAGGGATGAAAAAATTGGTGGTCACATAAAGAACAAAATAAAAACAGTATTAGGGTTGAAAAACAGAGGGAGAAGTGGAATGATAACAGATTATAATTACATAAAGGAATTTCAGAGTTTACGTGGAACATTTGTGGGTGATGGGAAGAATATGACCATTTGTGCGTAGCTGTGATAGGGTGGAGGAGATGGTCAAGGGAAATAAGAGAACTGATGAATTAAGACGTTAGGATGTTTGAGAGAATATCAATATGCATATTGAAATCTGCTAGTATATGCTCAAAATTTGGGGAGTAGACAAAGATTGTGAGTCAGGTATTGAATTTATTAAGGAAGTAAGGAGATCTAGACAACAGTTACCAGAATCTTTGTTGGTCAATAAATAGGGATTGAATAAACCTCAGAGGGGGAAGGTTACTGAGTGATTGATAATGGTAGAGAGAAAAATAATAGTGGGAACCAAGGAGTATTCCATGACCAGTGGGATCTTAGTGAATGAAAGTGCCACCAGTGCTGGTAAGAGTAAGAGCCAAGAAACTAAAAAAGAAACCTTAGAAATCATTCACTGCCTCCATTGAGAGATGCTTTTCCCTAGAATTGTAACATATTTAGTTTGGGCAAGAAAGTTGGTTGCTTTGAAAGATCAAGATATTAGAGAGGAAGGAAAGTTAACCTAAGATCATATTCCAACATTCTAGTTAACCATGAGTCCTAGAGCTTATAATCCACTGGAGTGCAGCTCTCCAGCAGCTAGATAATGGTTTCCTTTTGTCATCTGGGTGTCCAATTCCCCAGTTCATCCTTACTCTCCTACCCCCTTACCACCAACTATTCACCCTATCTGGAAGAATCAAGGTGGGAGGGAGGCACCATTTATAATATGCCCAGAATCTGCTCAATCCAAAATGCAAATTTGAAATTGCATTCTCCCACAGTTGGTGGCTCAGGGCAGCTTCTAGAGGCCCAGTTTTAGGAAGGCATATTTTCACTAAAAATGAATTCAGCAAAGCAACGGACCTCAAGTGTGATGCTGACTTTACTTCCCTTCACTCCCATCCCTCTGTTGGTGATTTAGGTTTGCTAGACTTGAAGATTGGGACAGTTTTCAAGTATTTTTCAACAGAGCTAAAAAGCTGGTCCAGAAAAGGACTCCCTCATTTCTTTACTGCTCTGGACTTAACAGGTACCTGGAATGCCAGGTTCTTTGCCTCCAAAAACAAATTCAAGAGCAAGTGGAGAACGTCCAAGACATTGGAGTTGAACTACTCAAGGTGACTCCTTCCTTATATTTTGCTGAGTTTGTATCCAGGACAGTTAGTATAACAACAGAGGACACTACTTAGATATACATAGAATATTACTTAGATATGCAGTTACTCCTGTGAGTTATTTTTTCATTGCTCCTAAGAGAGTGGCTACCAATAAGAAAAGGACTGCCTCAAGCTTGACCATTTCACTAGCAGAGTATTTGGACACATACTAAATTAGAGTTATCTTCCCATACCTTGATTCCAACCCTTTTGTGTTGTGTTCAGTACGATTTTAAACTAACTCCTCTTCTTTACTTTCTAATACTGAGCCCCCGCTTGGGGCAAAGAGGCCCTGACCCTTTTGCCCTATTGTATGTCCCCATCATTCATCCCCAACCAAGGAATTCCCTTTACTCAACTCTCCTTCATCATGACATCTGGGATTACATTTTATTGCTCTAGTATTTTACTCTGTGGTCACTTGTAGCCTAGAGGCTAGACATATTGACTTCAATGTCACAAACTCACCAGAAACTATTCCAGTAAAATCACAAGTAACCCCCTAGCCCCACCCAACCCCTAATTAGTTAGCCAGAATTTTCCTTGATTCCCTTTGTACCATGTAGAAGATGGAGGCAAATGATAGCAAAATCAGGAAATGAGCAAACAAACTTCCAAGTCATGTCTGGGAATCACTACCAGCAATTTAATCTCCTATACATTCCATATCACCAGTCCAACACAATAACCATTAGTATCTTTGGAATGATGACCCAGAAAGGAAAGAATGCTGAACTCAAAGTCATGAGTTTGGAAGTCAAATCCCAAGTCTAATTACTTAATTAGCTATGTAACTATTCAAGTCACATAATCTTTTTAAACCTGTTTCCTCATCTATAAAAATGAGGATAAAAATACGTCATGGAAAAGCACTTTGTTGACCTTGATGCACTAAAAAAAAAATCTGAATTCACTGATACCATGGTCCAATTACTAAAGAAACAAAGCAGATAAATTTCCCAAAATGGTTGAAATCATTAATTGAAATCACCATTCCAGGAATAATCTATTTGAATAATAGCTAGCATCATGATAATCAGCTTGATACAAAGGACAGTAGAGTCAGTGGTGTTCCTTGAGGTAATAGATAATAGTACTGACGTTAAACGTACATTACAATAGATAATACAGATAAATCATACTGACAACATAGTATTAGCTGACATGAGTATGTAAACTCCTTGAGGGAAGGAACTGTGTATGCTTGTAGCATTTAGCACAGTGCCTGGCACGTAATAGATTCCAATTTAATTAAATCATAAGATTCTTTGGGACCAGGACCATTATGCATCTTTATAGCCTCTATGGCACTTAGCATATTATCTTGCACATATATCTGTCATAGCTTGGCTTTATTCATTAGTTTTTAAAATCTATCTCAAGGAGCACAAACACATCCTCCCCAGAAAAGCTTCTCAGTACCTCTGACTCCCACAAAATCATGGACTGGCTGGGCTATCTATTTGTTATGATCCTATACAGCATTTCACAAATTTAACTTTCTCTGAATTTTTTCTACAGAAACTTTTCTTGGTATGAATGAAATAAACACACACATCAAATCATCTTTGAATGTGTATGTCATTGTGATTACACTAATTTAACCTGTGAATAACATAATTTTCTAGGTAGAAGATTCTTTTTTCAAACCAGATACCCACTGTTCTTTCATCAGACTATGGAGAATTTGGTGACTCAAAGTTCCACGGGTCCTATCTTCCACCCAAGGATTTACCACCTGATGGCTTATGTATGCATATTAATGGGAGATGAAGAGAATTGTAACCTCTTCCTGAAAACAGCTTTAAAGATCTGTGAAAACCAAGGAAATGTCCTGGAGAAAATTTGGCTAACTATCAGCAAAGTAAATAATGGAACCTGGGAAAGGGAAGTGGGGTTTGTGGACTCTGACCTCAAGGGTAACGTTAGACACCACCTGAAGAACTGGGCTTTTCCAGAGGTGGTCATTACAGGCTTTAAGCGAAGGTTACACCTTCTGGAAATAACTGATAATCATAAACTGGCAAATTTATATAGCTCTTTATGGTGCACAAAGCACTTCAGAAATACGATCTCATTTGAAACTCACAACAACCTGAGAGGCAGGTGCTTTTATTATCCCCATACCATAGCTGAGGAAACTGAGGCTGAGAGAAAATAAATGATGTATCCAGAGTCACAGAGCCAGCAAGTGTCTAAGGCCAGATTTGAACTGAGGTCTTCCTGACTCAAGGTCCAATATCCTACCCACTTAATTTTAAATTTAATTTAATGAGAAGCAGCATGATGGAGTGAACAAACAGGAAGCTGGCTTTGGAGTCTGGAAGGCTGAATTTAAGCCTTCCTGATTCTGTCCTGCCCTGACTGGTAACTCTGAGCAAGTCACAATGCCTCTCAATGCCCCACTCAAGTCTAAGGCTAAATTTCTAAATAAGTGATAATAAATGCCCAGGAGCTCCCTCCACCCATGAAATCACAGGTCAGGTCAAAAAGTTAAGGAGGTTACATTCTGCTCCCCACTGCTAGCATCCTCCTCATTCCTGCCAGTCAGATTTTTCTTCTTCAGGGTTTTCCCAGTGGGAATAAGGGGAATAAAGATTAAGACACTTTGGCCCACTGCCTTCTTCTCGATCTTGATTCTTCTTTCCCCCAGTATGTTAAATAACTACAGAAAACTTCAGTCTTCCTGCTCCTTGGAGGGGGGTGGGGATTAAAGGGAGTGGGAGGATGGCGGTACCTTGGGGGTCTTACTTATCCTTCTGGATTCCCTTTTGCTCTATTCATCATATGCACATCCCCTTCTGATACAAATGAAAGATTCGTCCTGCAGGGAAGAGGATTCTGTGGCCAGGTGCTCCTGGAAGCTGAGGAGTCCTTTCTAGGATCTCCACCCTTGCCAGGTGGCAAACAATAAGTTGAGGATGGGGAAGGTCGAAGTCTGTCCATACACTTGTGTGTTCTTTTATGTGTGCCAGGAACTATATGGACATGTCAATTACCTGGTAGATGAAGTCATGGAGAAGGTGCTGCTATTATAATAATTTACAACCTATTTTATTCAAAACCCCTCTCATCTAACTTTGGGATAGTAAGATCCTAATAAATGTTTTGTCTGTCTTCTATATCTATCATTTGTTCTCTATATCATCTATCTTCTATATCTATATCTACCTATCTCCCTCAATGATTTATAGCAAAGACTTACCACAGAGCCTTCGCCCAGTCCTGTTCATGAGGTAACTCTACACTGAATCCTTCATCATACATATCCATCCAGACACTAACAGGCTAGAAAAATCTGGCTGAGCTAAAATTTCTATTTCTTCCCTGAAAGCTGAACCCATTCTGATCTGGGAAGAGTTTCCTAGAACCTGGAAAAGGGGCCTGAAGGGACAATCTGGTCCAACCTGTCCATAGGAATCCCCTTTATAACATCATCCCCCAATGGCCTTCCAGCTACCTTCTGGAGACAATTTCCAAATCCTTCCTCTGCTCCACCATCCTCCTCATGCCTTTCACAGATCACCAAAATCCTCCGGGTCCTCAAGGACATGACAGTGCAGTTTTCATTTTTCCTTGGATTTGAGAAAGCCAAGTTTAGTCCCTCCATCCTTGTTCCCATAATATGGAAATTCTATCCTTTGTATTCAACTCTTCAATACTCTCAACTCCACTAGTGCCTCTCTGTATCCAGTCCCTTTGAAATACTTTGTAAACTGGACTATTCTAGAGGAACAACCTACCAGGAAATGAGCAAGTGTGTATTTGTTTACTTTTGATGCTGTATGAGCATTTCAGAGAATACAACCGAATAATTATATTAATGATAGCTAACATTTCTGTAGAGCTTTAGTATGTTATCCCATTTAATCTTCCCATAACCCTGTGAGGTAGATGCTATTATCATGCCAGTTCAAATCCTGTTTCAGACACTTACTGGCTGTGTGACTGAGCAAATCACTTAATCTCAGTCTCTCTGTTTTCTCATCGATAAAATGGGAGGAAAAATAACACTTACCTCCTGGGGTAGTTGTGAGGATCAAATGAAATCCTGCTTTTAAGTGCTTTATAAATGCCTCTTGTTGTTGTTTTACAGATGGGGAAACAAAGGCAGGGGAGTGGGGGGGTGCGGTATGTCTTGCCCAGGGTTACCCAACTAGGTGGTCTCTGGAGCAGGAACTTGAACTCAGTTTTCCCTGTCTCCTGTCTCTCTTCCTATAAAGTCCAGAATGAATTTAGCAGCCAATTAATTGTCTACTCAGTTCCATTGTTTTGGAAAGCCCAGTGGGTCTACATAATATTTCTAAGATAAGGACCCTTAATGAATTTGTTGGAGAGCTCATTCTGAACTCCTTTCCCTTTTCCCAGCAATGGTGGTACTCTGACCAGGTGTATGAGGAAGATGGCTGGCTTCACACAGTCTTGCGTCTTCCAAGGTGGAGTGATATCGAATTCGATGAAAACAAAATAAAGAAAGCCGAACAAAACAAATTCCGGTTTAAAATCACTGTCTCGGATAACTACTAGCATGTTTATGAGAGACACCGAAGAACTTGGAAAGTAGGTCATTTTCATTATACAGATCATTTCTAAGCTTCTCTTCTCTGATGCTGAATTCTCCTCACCCCTACATATTGTTTCTCTTTCAGCATTTTTAGCTTTTTGCCTCTTTGGGAATGGAGAAGGAGGAGGGGGTCTACAAAGGTAGTACGCTCCATTTTGCCAGTTTCTCTCTGAGAAGTATATCTGCTTTTTTTTGACTCATTTCATTAAAATTTTTATTACTTTTTGGTTTAACCTATTTATTTCAAAACCTTTCCCTTTCTCAAAAAATGCAGTAAAAAATACATGGTGTCATGTACATTTCTAAAGAAATAGGACTTAAAAGACTTGTTAATGGTTAAAATGCTAAATTGTTAATTTGTATATAGTGTAGACATACAAAAAACCCACAGTTTGTTCAGGAATATGAAAAAGATAAGTAGTCACATGAGAAACGTTGTAGTGGCTAACAGTCACAAAGATGATGATAATATTGTACCTATCTGTAGCATATGCTTCTATTTGTGAGAGTAATAAAGACACTGAAATGAAAAAAAAGAGCTGTGGTGTTAAGCCTTCTGCCTGGAACTGGGGTGTTGGGAGGAGAAAGGAAAAGAGGGATGTGGGAAATATTAGGAAGACAGATTAATAATAGCTAACATTCAGATAGAGCTTTAAGGTTTCCAAAGCGATTTATATTTCATTCGAGATGTGCAACTATATCACAACCCTAGGAAAGAGTCTGCAATGATTTTTATATGCCATTTTTACAGAGGAAGAAACCGAGGCTAAAAGATTAAGGGACTTGCACAGGGTCACATACATACTAAGATGTCTGAGGGAGGATCTGAACTCAGGTCTTCCTTACTCCAAATCTGCAGCTCTATTCAATGCCTGTGTAAGGAAGGATGTAATGGTCTCCTTTGTTAGTGTAGCACCAGGGTTTGCATTGGCCTCACTTTACAAATATTCATTGAATTAAATTAGGAACTAATTTGCCAAAATTTTGAAAAAGCACATTTCCCACTTCCCTTGCTATCTGATAATCCCAGGAGAATAAGGAGTTACCTTCTATGCACTTCCTTGGCTTTCAAAGTCCTTCATAATCTAGCCCCCTCCTGCCTTGCCTGGTGTCTTATACCTTACTCTTTGCCATGACCTCTTGAATTCAGTTGACACTGGCCTCCTGGCAGTTCCATGAACAAGACCCTGGTCTCTTGGTTCTGGGAATTCTCTCTGGCTTTCCCCAAACCTGGAATTCTGTCCCTCCTCTCCTTGACTACTGACCTCCTTGACTTCCTGTAAATTCCAACTACAATCCTACCATGTACAGGAAGCCTTCTGCAACTCCCTAATTCCAGGGCTATCAACTCTATTATTTTCTGTAGTCAACCTGAATTAAAGAGGACCAAAAGTAGCAACAAGGGTCTTTCATCAAGGGATGTGCCATCCAGGGGCATCACACAGCACCAAAGTACTGTCCATGCAAAGGGGGCAGAGTTAAATACACAGTGAAGGGGAAATGTCGGAGGGACAACACTTAACTTCAACGGGAAAGAGTGCTCCAGAGGGGCAGTAACAGGGAGAGCTAAATATTATTGGAACAGCAGCTCCCGGAGCTCCAGAGACATCACAAGGCCTGCTTGCTCCAAGCATGGGGTCAGTTAGGTCAGGTAGCCCCTTCTGATGACTTTCATCGGACACTATTTATCCTGTACACAGCTTGTTTGTACATATTTGTGTGTTGCTCCCCCATTAGACTGTAAGCTCCCTGAGAGCAGGGGCTGTCTTTTTGCCTCTTTTTGTATCCCCAGCATTTGGCACAGTGCCTGGAGCATAGTAGGTGATGATTACTAATAAATATTGCTTAATTAATTGCTTAACAAATAAATAATTTTATTGACTGCCATAAATTGTTTCCCCTGTTAAACTGTGAGCTCCTTGAAATCAGGGATTTTTGCCTTTCTTGTATCTTCAGCACTTAGTACAGTACCTGGCTTAATAAGGTTTTTGACTCTACTTTGTGTTGTTGAATTTTCTTGTACAGATAAGCACATTTCTTCTTTATGGTGTTTTGAGTCTGTAGCAAGTAAGACAAAGACAGGATACTGCTTGCATTAAGTATGGGAAGCGGGGAAGATTTTGCATTGAATGTGTCACTGTATGTCTGGCATTTAAAAGTCTTCAGAAGCTGGCTCTGGGCAGCTAGGGGGCACAGTGGATAAAGCATGGGGCTCAAATCAAGACTTATCTTCATGAGTTCAAATACTTCCTAGTTACATGACCCTGGGCAAATCACTTAACATTCTTTGCCTCAGTTTCTTATCTGTAAAGTGATCTGGAGAAGGAAATGGCAAACCACTTCAGTATTTTTGCCATGAAAATCCCAAATGTGTCTATGAAGGGTTGAACATGACAGAATAACAATAATTTTGCTCCAGCCTATCTTTCCAGGCTAATTGCATATTAGTCCCTTTCACACATATTTAGTAAAGCTGATGGACTTGCTGTTGCTCACACACAACATCCCCCTACCATCTCTGTCATCACTCAGTAAACCTTAAGCACCTCTGATGAAGGTGAGAGCCAGGTTACTGGACATCTGGAATATACTCCCCTCCTTACTCCTGCTCTTACAATTTCCAGCTACTTACACACAAAATGCAAACCACTTTCAAAGAAAAGAAGGCAAAGAAACTTGAGGAATGCCTCTTGAAAAAAAAGTGACACATTAATTTTCCTTTTAAAAAAATCCGACACATAATGGCTTCACCGTGAAAACTAGTTAGAAAAACAATATAGAGAGACAAAGGGAATCCTTTCCTATGAAAAGAGGGTTGAAGGGATGTCACAATAATAATAGCAGCTAACATTTCCTTAGTGCATACTATGTGCCAGGCGCTGTGTTAAGCACTTTGAAATGATCTCTTTTGCGTCTCAAAACAACACTGGGGGATAAGTACTGTTATCATCCCCATTTTACAGATAAGAAAACTGAGGCAAATGGGTTAAATGACTTGCCCAGACTCACATAGCTGATAAATGTCTGAGACTAGATTTGAACTCGGGTCTCCCTGACTACAGACACAGAGCTTTATCCAAGCAGTAAAGAGGGGTTATGTTGTTTTTCATCCACCATTCTTGAAGAGGACCAATGGCATCAGGAGGGAGAAGTCTTGACTTGCAAGTGAATTGGAGTTACATGAGGGAGGGCTGTGCAAAGTCACCAGCCTCACTTTCTCCTCCAGAGTCATCTGAATCCAGTAGCAAGACACAGGTCAGGACAACTGGCTGTGACCCTAATACAGTGGGGGGCAAGTCATGCCACTTGGTTCCCATTTCCACATGTTAACTTAAACACATAATAATCTGAGATAAATCTCATCAGACATCTAGAGACAGCGTTGCTGACTGAATGGCATACTGGACATGGATTCAGGAAGAAATGAGTTCAGATCCTGCCTCAGACACTTACCAGCTCTGCAACCCTGAGAAAGCAGTTTAACTCTCAGCCTCAGTTTCTTCCTCTATAAAATGGGGGAAATAATGTGTGTGTTCATCCTTTGTTGCCAAAGAAGACCATGCCATCAGAGAAATGATGACATGACTTGCACTTGACTTTGTTTTGAGTGAGGGAGGGCTGTGCAGGTCACTAGCCTTACTTCTCCTCCAGAGCCATCTGAATCCAGTGACCAGATATTCACCAGGATGAGTGGAGATGACCCAGGATGAGGCAATTGGGGTTAAGTGACTTGCCCAAGGTCACACGGCTACTGAGTGTCAAGTGTCTGAGGTAAGATTTGAACTCAGGTCCTCCTGACTCCTGCACTGGTGCTCTATCCACTAGAGCACTGGTCTTATAAACCAGGGGTTGCAAATTCATATCTCGCTGGGGCCTTCAGTACATTTTTGAAAATTGGAAAACCTTGGGGGAAATAATAGCATCTATCTTACAGGGCTGATGCTATTTAAATCTTGTAAGGATTAAATAAGAAAATGTTTGTAAAGCATAAGCCTCAAAGTGCTATATAATATATATGATATATATCATAAGTGCTATATAATATATATAATTGCATATAAATGCTATGACTGTGGTGGTGGCAGAAAAATGATATATGTGTAAAGTCTTTGCAAACTTTAAAAGGCTATTTAAGTATTAGATATGATTTTTATCTAGGGGCTATTGTAACAATTCACAAAACTTAAAAAAAAATTTCATTTATACCTGCCATTTTTTGCCAATTTTAAAATCTTTTTTTTCTTTTTCATCATGAATTCAATAGACATCAACAAACATTTCAATATACAAATCAGAACAGGAGAACTGTATATGAAACCATAACAAAACGGCCCTGAAAAATCTGTGTCCCATTCTTAATTTTCTTCTGTCCTGTCCTATGTGTTTTAAAGTCTTATTGATGCTTGTTCCTTCCATTTCTTTTTTCTTATCATATCATTACCTACTAGTCCACCCCTCTAAGCCACTCCTCCCTACCCTCTCCCCAACTTTGCAGCCTGGGTTACAGGAATCATAGTTGCACTTAGAAGGAAGAAATTCATTTTCTTGCTAGGTCAAGAATGAAGTGTGGCTAGCAGCCAATTCCATCCTGGTTGAACATCCACACATCTGCTACTTTGGCCTTCATGTTTCATTCTAGTCCCTGCTTAAGTCATTTATGTAAAATGCATAAGCTTAAGAACAAAGCCCCTGCATGAACTTGTGCCCTGATTCTTGCTGTTAGTGGCAAGGTGCTACTTCAGGGGTCTTTTAAAAGTAAATCCCCCAATAAAGCTTGTACTGATCACCCTGAAGTTGTGTGCCTCTTTCCTTGGAATTCCTGCATCACAAGCAGAGATAATAGGGAAGTTAAGTGTCCCAGTCTAAATTGAAAAATGTATTTTTTCTTTTCTTAATCTGTCCCTCCCATTATTCACTCTTCACAATGAGAAAATAACAAACTGAAAACTAAAGATCTCATTACATACAAACATAGTCCAGCAAAATAAATTCCCAATTTGGCCCTGTCCAAAAATGTTTCCTTACCTCCCTCCCCCCATCTCTCTCTCTCTCTCTCTCTTTCTCTCTCTCTCTCTCAATTTATCAATGCTCTGGAAGGAGGTTAAGTGGCATGTTTCTTCTTCATTCATGGTTTATCATTTTTACTGGTCAGTGTTCTAAAGTCTTTCAAAGTTGCTTTTTTCCATAAGGTATTATTTTGTAAATTATCCTGATTCTGCTCACTGTGCTCGGCATCCATTCACGGGAAATTTTAGTTTCCTCTGAAACTGTCCATTTTGCTATTTCTTATGGCACAACAGTATTGCTCAACATAGAACTATCCTGGAAATTTCCCCTTCTTCTTTTCATATCTATAGAATACCATACAGTATATTTTCCTCTTGTTTACTGCCCTTTCCTAATCCCCAGAATACGAAGAATTAGTCTTAAATCTTTAGTGCCTACAGTGGAGAGGTTAACAGAGATCTCCAAGCACTCAAAATCCAGAAAGAAGCTGGGACTGATTTTTTGACTAATAATTTTCCAAGCATCCTTCCTCTAAGATATTTCAAGGCCTCTTTGTTTATTTTTTTTCTCTGATTGGTTTCTAACACTGTCACATTTTGGTGTTACCTGAGGACCTAATCCTTTTCTAGGGATAGGAATATTGAACACAGTCACCATGAAATAAACAGAGCTACTGGTGCTTGGCTCTGTGCTTCTCATCTCCAGCCAAGATGTTTCATACAAGGTCGAATAGAGACAGAAAGATTTTCAGGCCAATAATTCAACAAGTATTGGTATCAAAACTAGGAAGGGCAAGAGGAGACTAGTATCTTATAATTTGAATATGTAAATTTTAATAGATTCATTTTTATTTATTACCTAGTTCATGCACATCAAGTTTGGTTCTTAAAGATTCCAGAAGTCAGGTTGTCCTGTATGAAAAAGTGTGTCCTCTCTCTTACCAACAGAGGTCAGTGCTGGCTTTCAAATATAGAGGTGCCAATAGCCTCAGAAGGTTGAACTATTTTATCCACCCAGAAATGTCAAGGTCTTCCAGTTTCCAAGTGTAATAAGTGTATGCTGCTTCTAGATGCAGTCAAAACCTCTTGGCCTGTTAAGTTTCTCAGTTCACTTTTCTATAGGAAGCAACTTGGCACAGGTTCACCTGGAGATCTTGGTTTGGTCATAGGGGCACCTGAGTAGATCTAATATAAGCTTATAATCTTACAGTAACTGATTGGGTGGGTAAGCTTCAAGGAATGCAGCATGGATACACTATGACAGTCTTAGAAACATTTTTATGGGACTATTTTGTATCACTTTAAAGTTAACATCAATCTGCTCAAATTATTTCTTGAATCCTTACAATGTTCCCAGGAAATCCCTTTCATTTTGGGGGCTCAATAAACATTTGTTGAAGGGATAAATTGTACAAAGTGTTCAGTTTAGGAGATAAAATGTTCATAGTTTCATTACTTGCTTTTCAGTATAAATCTTCTGGCCATGAATTTGTGAAGTGCCTACAATAAGTTCTGGGGACAGGAAGATAAACAGTCCCTTGTATAGGGATTTATAATCTAATAGAGTGGAGGGTAGGGGGATGTGTACATAACTAAATATGAAACAAGATAGAATGTGATGAGGTTGTCAGTTCAAAAATCCTCAACACTATCCCTCTCCAAAATTTCTGAGGCTAAAGAGGATTACTAAAGCATCATCTCAGTGAAGAGGAAGAGAAAGATGGGACGTATGAAAATGATAAAGTGATTCATATGACTTCTCTTTCATCAAATGATAAAACTAGAGCCAGCTACCTTTTCTCTGAAAGGTGGATACAGAAATAAGCTTTAGATTTCTTTGGGATGAAAAAGATAAAATATAAGGTGATGAGGCTATAAAAAGGATGGTAGTCATAGTCAGGAATGATGGACCAAGATGAGGCCCCAGTCACTGAAGCCTTTACCAACTAGCTTCTAAGTCCCATCACTTGACTGAAATTATTCTCATTTTATCATTGACTTCTTACCTGTTAAGTCTAATGGCTTCTTAAGCTCTCCCTTTTTGAGGTCCCTACTGTTAATTTTACAGTATCCATCACCTCTCCCCCTTGGACATTCCTCCCTTGGCTTCTCTGACACACATCTCTCGGTCCTCCCCCCTCTTCAAGTCTAATGGTTTCTTCATCTTGGCTGAATCGTCTTCCTCCTCTTACCTACTAAGTACAGGCATGAAGACTATTTTAAGGACTTCTCTCTCTAGGTGATCTCATCAACCCTCTTGGGATTAAAATTATCTTCATGCAGATAATGACAAACTCTATACATCCAGTTCTAATGTTTCCTCTGAACTCTAGTCCCACATTAACTATCAGCTGAATATTTTCATCTGGAGATCTCATCAGCCTCTCAAACTCAGCATGTCTAGATCAAAACTCTTTTCTCTCTTCTCAAATCCATCCCTTCTCCAGACTTTCTCATTTCCACTGATGACACTATCACCCTTCTGGCTCACAATCCCAGTCACCTTTGATTCTTTTTTTCCCTCAACCACCACATCCCAAGTCAGTTGCCAAGTCTGAATGGTTTTACTTCCAGTCTCTCACATCAGGGTCCTTCCCTGTATTCATAATTGTTACCCAAGTTAAAGCCCTCATCATCTTTTGGGTGGATTATTGTAAAAGCCATCCCTATCTCTGGTCTCTTCTCTTTGCAATCTATTGTCCCCACAACTACCAAATTGCTACACTAAAGCACAACAGGTCCGGCCACAGCACTCTTCAAGTCCAGAAGTTTCAAAGTGCTCCTCTTGCTTCTCAGTTGAAACATGAACTCAATCGAGGAGGGATTAAGCACTTACTATGTTACCAAGCACTGGGGATACAAGTGCAAAGAACAAAATAATCCCCCTGCTCACAAGAAATTTACATCTTAATGGGGGAGTCAACAAATACATATATAAACATATACAGAACATGAAGTGAATAAATACAAATACATACAAAGTAATTTAAAACAAGGGATCTTGGGAGGGAAGGTTGTAGCAACTGGGAGGATCAGGAAAGGCTTTAAATAGAAGATGGTATCTAACCTGTATCTTAAAGGAACACTGAGGCACCATGGGCAGAGGGGAGGACACAGGACCTAACAAGTATGAGAGACAACCAGTGCAAAGACATAAAGATGGAAGATGGAACTGAGGCAAGCTTGGCTGGAGTGCAGGTTTGTCTAATGAGGACCAGCTGGGGCCAGGTTGTATCCAGCAGAGGTGTGAAACATCCCAACACAAGGTACACGTGGCCAACAACACTGCCAGTGCTTGCTGAACAACATTGAAATGTAATCAGGAAATACTTAACAAAATCAACAAAGGTACAACAACACATATTATATTTTAAAACTTTGTAATTAATATGTCTGAGAAAAGTAATGGCTGCTTATTGTTACTGCCATAATCTTCAGTCCTTTAGCTGAGAGTTCCAGCAGCTAACGCACAGGAGGCTGTTGAGTTAATTTATTTATATGTTGTCAGTGTTCAAGGAGGGTGAAAAGAATTGTGCGCTTGGGTGAAAAACATTTTACATACCAGCTCATTATTACAAAACTGTTTATGTACTAGCATACCTTATTTTAGTGCACTTCATCTTGTTGCCCTTGAGAAATACTGCATTTGTGGCAACTCTGCCTGGAGCAAGGATTTTTTCCAACACCATGTGCTCACATCACCTCTTTGTGTCATCTTGGTCATTCTTTTAATATTTCAAACCTTTTCATTATTATTATATCTGTTAGAGTGCTCTGTGATCATGATCTTTGATGTTGCCATTTTAATGGGGAAAGGCCACATAAGAAAGTAAACCTAATTGGTAAATGTTGTGTGTGTTGTGTGTGTTCGACTACTCCACCAACTTGCTCTTCCGAGTCTCTCTCCCTCTCCTTGCACTTTCCTGTTCCTTGAGACACAACAGTACTGAAATTAGGCGAATAATAACTCTACAATGGCCTCAAAGTATTCAAATAAAAGGCAGAGTCAATTGATCTGGTAAACTTCACTGTTGTCTTATTTTAAGAAATCGCCACAGCTCTCTGCAGTAACCACTACCCTGGTAAGTTAGCAGCCATTGGCAGTGAGGCAAAACCCTCCACCAGCAAAAAGATTACTCAGATTATGGTTAGCATTTTTTAGCAATAAAAGTATGTTTTAATTAATTAAGATATGTACATTTTTAGACATAATACTACTGTGTATTTTATAGGCTATAATATATAGTATAAACACAACTTTTATTTTTTTCAAAATTTGTTTTCAGTTTTCAACAATCACTTCCATGAGTTCCAAATTTTCTCCAACTCCCTCCCCCCTCACTCTCCAAGACAACATGCAATCTCATGTGGACTCTACACATACACTCTTATTAAACACATTTTCATTAGTCATGTTGTATAGAAGAATTAAAATGAACGGGATAAATCATGAGAAAAACAAAACATAACAAAAGGGAAAATAGTCTGCTTCATTCTGTGTTCAGACTCTATAGTTTTTTCTCTGGAGATGGATGGCATTTTTTATCATGGGTCCTTTGGAAAATGTTTTAGGTCCTTGCATTGCTGTGAAAGGTTGTTTATTAAAAACAGTCCTCACACACTTGTGGTTGTTACCGTATCCAATATTCTCCTGGTCTGCTCACCTTGCTCAGCATCAGCTCATGTTTTTCTGAAGTCTGCCTGCTCATCGTTTCTTATAGAACAATAATATTCCATTACATTCATATACCACAACTTGTTCAGCCATTCCCCAATTGATGGGCATCCCCTCGATTTCCTGTTCTTGGCCACTGCAAAAAAGAGCTGCTATAAATATTTTTGTACATATGGATCCTTTTCCCATTTTTATGATCACTTTGGGATACAGCCCTAGAAGCAGTATTGCTGGGTCAAAGTGTATGCACATTTTTATAGCCCTCTGAGCATATAAACATAACTTTTAGCAACCAAAAGATGTGTCACAATACTCACTTTACTGAGGTGGTCTGGAACCAAACCTGTAATATCCCCAAGGTATACTGCACTGGGGGAAAAAGGGAAGGGCCAACCTACGGTTAAAAGATCTTGAGTATATTTTGTGACATTTTATGTAGCTCAGACTTTAGAAAACAAAAGTCATGATATCTGATTTAAAAAAAAACAAAACTATGCAGCCTATAGGAATCCTCAGGTACGTATTATTTGGCCCTGTGTCTGTGAGTTTGACACTGCAGTGGGGTTAAGTTAACAGAGAAGTTTATTCTAGAGATCAGGAAGTCTCTGGAATTGATAAGAGTTGGGATCATTACGTAGCTCTTTGCAAACCTTGAGGCCTCACATAAATGCTAGCTACTATATTATGCTCAGATCCCATGGCAGCAGTGTGTGAGAAGACCAATCCAAGACTGCTGAAATAATCTAGGCCAGCCATGATGGGGGCCCAGACCAAGCTGGATAGCTGCGTGGATGGAGAGAAGGTGGTAAGGGAAGCGGAGGGAAGGGGAAGTGAATAAGCATTTCTATAGCACCTATTATGTGCGAGGACTATACCAAGCATTTTTTACAAATATCTCATTTGATCCTCATAACTTTGCACTGCAGGTACTATTATTATCCCCATTTTAGAACTAAAGAAACTGAGGCAAACATAAGTGACTAGCCAGAGTAACAGCTAGTAAATGTATGAGGCCACATTTGAACTCAGGTCTTCCTGACTACAGGCCTGGCACTCTAGGCACTAAGCTGCCTGTTGCCTCAAAGTCAAAGAGAGGTTGTAAAATTTGTCAACTGATTGGATACATGAAGTGAGAAAGCTGGAGAAGGGCAGCACAATGAAGGGAGACTGGAAATATGAAAGTTTGGGAGATGGGAGGGTCCAGGGGAGGAATACGTTGAGTTAAAGTTGTCTCCAGGACATCCAATATGGCACTAGAGCTCTCCACAATGCTTCCCACCTACCTTTTTAGCCTCATCATTTCCTATTACTTTGCTTGACACTCTTATGGTCCTCTACACACAACACTGCTTTGCACCTCCCTCCTCACCTCTGCTGCAAAGCTCAGGTATTGTTTCCTCCAAGGCCTTTCTGGATCTCCCCATTTTAGCATTCAACAACCCCCTCATTATTTTGTATGATTCTCTCCTTCCTTGGGTCCATTTTCTATTCTCTCCCCAGTAGAAGGTAAGATTCTTGAGGGCAGAAGGGCACCCCGCATTTGTTGTTGCATGCCTAATACCTGGTACAATGCCTTGCAGAGCAGGTGATTTAATGTTTGTTGAATATTATCCTCCTTGGCTGATAAAAAAGAAAGCCTACTGAAATTCAGAAGTCACAATAACAATAGTAGACAACGCTTAGTCTTCTTGTCCAAAAACACAATAGGTGTGGGAAGCATTTCAATCAAACCAAATGTGGCAGAGAGTCACCATCCCAGGAATCCCCAAGGATCCAGCATCCCAGCCCAAACCAGCAAGGGGGGGTGTGAGGGAAAAGTCAGGGAGATGGGGCAGAGTCTGGGGAACAAACTTGCACAACTGGAGTTGAGGTTTCTCCCAGTCACAGGCTGAAGTGGAATGGTAATGGGTGGGAAAAAATAAAGACCAAGGGATTCCATGGGACTCTAAGAACTGAAAGACTAGAGATGAGGGAAGGAAGGACCCCTCTGTTTCGTCACTGCCACGAGTGAGTGAGGAGGCTGCGGGTGTAGGGGAGGCCTAACAACACATCTCCCTGGTGTATCTGGTTTCTTGATGCAACCCGATTTTACACTTAATCTGAATGGGATGTTCCTGTGACAGCAAGAAGCATTAGAGGAAACAGTGGGTGGAACACAAGATGAACAGCTAACTGGCTTACTCCACCACAAAACCAGGCTTGTTGAGCTCAGTGGCAGAGGGCCAGACTTTCCTACATGTACAGGATTGCTTTTTTGTCATTTTCAATTTCCAGTTGAATACTGCTGTAATGTCACAAAAATACAAAAGTCTAGTTCCTTTGCTAGTAGACAATGGTTTTGCCTGAAACACAGAGGAAGATGGATGCCACAAGGCAGCTCAGGAGGTTGTATGACATGTTTTGACATTTTAACTTACATAATGTCAGTATATTCTTTTGAAATTCCTGAATTCTTTCTTCCCTCTCTATTTTCACAACAACATTTGATCCTTGTATACTCTGGTTGACATTCTAGATCTCTTTTCTGGGATCCCTTTACCTTATATATTTGTGTGGCGTAATCTTATTTACTTTTAGGGGCAAAAATGACAGTTTTTCCTCCAGTTCTCTAACCTTTGGCCATGTCTATCTGGTCATCCTC
Organism: Bettongia penicillata ogilbyi; assembly: GCA_023548195.1. Taxonomy (NCBI): domain Eukaryota; kingdom Metazoa; phylum Chordata; class Mammalia; order Diprotodontia; family Potoroidae; genus Bettongia; species Bettongia penicillata. The sequence goes on along the minus strand of JAJHZJ010000191.1, from coordinate 768,250 downwards.
TCTGTTAATTCCAAATGGAATCATGTGCCGGCATTTGTTGTTCATTCTGTTCAGCTGTCTGACCCTTCATGACCCCCATTGGGGGTTTTCTTGACAAAGATACTGGAGTGGTTTGCCGTTTTCTTCAGCAGCTCATTTTACAGATGAGGAAAATACAGGATGAAATGACATGCCCAGGATCACACAGCTAGCGTTTGAGGTCACATTGGAACTCAGGTCTTCCTGAGTCCAGGCTAAGTGCTCTATCCACTAAGCCAACTGGTGCCTCATGCTGTCATTATGTGAACCTAAAATCATTTTCCTAAGCTGAATGCTGCCTTAGATAGGGCATGGTCATTCAGTGAGAATGGTGGGCATAGGAACAAAATACTGATTAAGAACACAAGGAAACACTTCTCATTTACTCCTAACTATCCTGAAATTTAAAACATATGCACATCCATGCTACATCCCATAATAATCCACTGGATAGTAATTCAATTCAAGCCAAGAAGACACAATAGTTTAACTCCCTCTTTGTTGTGTTTATCCTTCGTTGCTGAAGAAGACCATGTCATCAGAGAAATGATGACATAACTTGCACTTGACTTTGTTTTGAGTGAGAGAGGGCTGTTCAGGTCACCAGCCTCACTTCTCCTCCATAGTCACCTGAATCCAGTGACCAGATATTCATCAAGATGAGGCCATTGGGGTTAAGTGACTTGCCCAAGGTCACACAGCTAGTGAGTGTCAAGTGTCTGAGGTGATATTTGAACTCAGGTCCTCCTGATTCCTGCACTGGTGCTCTATCCACTGTATCACCTAGCTGCCCCTAACTCCCTCTTTGTAGGAAGAAATGGGAGAGGGAAGCAGGGCATCCCTGGCTCTATCCAGTCTGAAAGATTAGCTTCCTTGTAAACATGTTCTGGTTCTCCTCTTAAAGTTATCCAAGCCTTTCCCATTATTCTTTTCACTATTTATGAGCAAGAAGTCATCAGAGCTGAAGCTGTAGTGCTGGGGAGTGACAGGAGGTGAGAAAGGTATGGGATTAGTAATGGTTCATAGATGGAGAGAGCATTAAATACATTAGCTCAAAGTAGAATGGCTCACCTCCAATCATAGTATTGCAAGAAAGGGAAGCAGACTGAATATCATATCTAAGCTAAAAGCTACTAGATGTCCCTCTAAAAAGCCACTCCTTTAGCTATATTCTGCTTTTCAGCAGCTGCTGCAAAGGATTTATGGTTTTTTTTAAAGGCATCCTGGAACATGAACCTTTCAGTATAGATCTTTTATATACTGTCCAAAATGGCTGGTGTGTTGGTAAGTGCTTTTCCGTTTTTTTTTTTTTTTTTTTTTTTTTAATTAACACAGGATGGCACAGTGGGTAGAGGGAAGTATACGTTCAGGAGTAGAGGTGACATGAAAATAACATCTTGTTTAAATATATGCTTTAAGATTTTATCTCATGTAATCTTCACAACATGATCCCCATTTTACAACTGAGGAAACTGCAACAGACAGGTGTTAAGGGATTGCCCAGGGTCGCACAACTAGGAAGTATCTGATGTGGGATTTGAATTCTTGTTTTTGTGGCTCTAAGTACAGAATTCTTACCTACTGTGTCACCTAGCTGCATTGAAAACTTCAATTTCTTAAAAAGGAGTTCTCGATTCTCCATTGCATGATATGAGGCAACCATTGGGATAACTTACTCCTCATGGGATAGTCAAATCCTAGTGCTATTCAAACCCTGTATCATTTCTATCCTTCCCAAATGAGATGGAGAAGAAAAACTTGATTGTAGAGCTTATGAACCCAACAACTTCTCTTTCTATCACTTTCAAAATAGTCATTCATTGTGCAAAACCACCGAGCATCAGTTGGTTGATTCTAAATCTTTCACACCTCTTCTTCAGGTGGAGAAGGCAATAACTCCTCATTTGCCATGCCTTGTGCCTGACAGTTTATACTCATGCAAAGGAAGAATGGCAATATAAAGATGTTTAAAAGCTCTTCCTTCTTCTCTCTGTAGGACATCTTTCCTCTACAATGCTAGGGCAATGGGAAAAATAAGAGGAAAAATGTGCCTGTCTCTAGAATTGCTTTTCCCTTTACTTGACCCCAAATGAAACACACAACATATGTCATTAATGGAAAAATGTGTTAAAATATTCAGAAAATTACAATATGTTGAAAAAAGCAGCAAAAAATCCTAACAAGATGGTACAGTATTATTCCATAACTGGATACATTTTTCAATGAAAACACAGAACACAGCTTTAGCTCTTATCTGCAATAAGCCCCCTACAGGCCTCCCTCACAAAGGTCATAATCCATTTAAGAGATCCCATTTCACCAATATCAAGACCTAGAGAGAGCAGCCATCACACACCTGGCAGGGCAGAGAGGAATCTGATGCTTAGGAGAATGGAGGTGAGAAGTGTCTGGGATCTGGGGAGTGAACTGGAGGGATGAGAAGGAATTTCAAAAAACAGGGCTAACTAAAGGTCTGTGAAACGGAAGCCCCAGGTCTGACAGCACAAAGTACATTACTGACAGCCCTAAGTACAGGATCGTCTTTCTTCCAGCAAGGGAACTATGAGGAAATGCTGGGGGCTGGTGGGTTCTCAAACAGTGGGAAAGAAATGAGTGAGGACCAGTGGCTTCTTTACAAAGAAGGGTCACTGATGCCTGTTATTGGAATACCAACAGACTGGGCAGACTTTGGAAGTGTTTAGTTAAGATGGGTACAGGAAGGAGGCCCAGAAAAAAGCCTTAAAGAAACACTGCTGTCAAGGAAAAGATCAGCAGGTTGGGGCCAAAATGCATTGGTAATCACAGGAAAGTCACAATAATGGCTCCTGCTGCCAGCTGGCATCAGAATTCCCAGAGGGTCCTCCACAAGCATCTGGCCAGAAGATACCAAGTAAATCTCTGCTCTGCAGGAGTTAACTTCTCTCCCATACTCCAAAACAAAATTCCACTCTCTCTAAGCCTCATCTTTATAATAAAAACATAACCAAAGTCTTGCACTTTAAAACACTGGTGGTGATAAGACCCTAAAGGAACATTACTAATTTTGGCATCAGAGTTCTTCAAATATAGTGACTCCCTTACAAAAAAGCCATGCCATACAAGGCCAACTTTGGCAACGTACTGAAGCACAGAGGCAGAATGTTCTGTTCACAGCGGGGTGCCCTAGCCGAGGTTGTGAATGTGGGAAAGGTGATTAAGAGGCAACATACATATTTTCCTCTAATCTACACAGAGCACAAGCCAGGGGTGTACCAACTTCAGAAAATGGAGAAAATGCAAAATCACAAAAGCTTCTTCCAATTTGCATACACAAAAATGGAAAGTTAAGAGTCTTACAAAGGTCAGCTATTCCATTATCTCCAGGTAAACAAGAAGCTGATGATGAGGCAGGCAGTTCAAAGTCTAGAGCCTTAACTCCAGAGACTCTACTTCCAGTAGAGCAGAAAGGGCAGTGAAGTAGGAGCTCAAAGACCTCGGGGTTCACGTCCTACCTTTGCCATTATCCAGCTGGGTAACTTTAGAAAGCTCATGTCTCTCTAAGTCTGTTTCCTCAGCTTTAAAATGAGGATGTTGGACTTGAAATCCAAGCATATTTCCAGCTTTAATGTTCTAGGAGTTCAATTGTCCTACTTTCATTTCAAGAAAGACATCATCCATTTTAAGGTTCCCTTCAGTTAGTCTCTCTCCTTCCAAAAATAATTAGCTATGACCTTTGCAAAGAGAATGCCACTCTTTCCAAGTACAACACCTCTAGAAAAGCCCTAACTCTCTATTGAAAACAAGCCCTATGATTTAAAGGGAGTGGTCAAGGCCATTTTCTTTGCTCACTCATGAAAAATTAAAATTTGACCTTGCCTGCAATAGCCTACAAATTGATAGGCTTAAAGACGCAACCAAAGCATTATCTACTTTCCTTTATTAAACCAACACATACTATACAAAGGGAATACTGATATGAATCAGGGAGAATAAATTTCAAAATAAAAATTTCTTCAGATCACCTCCCAACTTTGATAGTGAAAGAATTACTTTCTGAAATAAACTGCTATTTTTAATATAAAAAAGACATACATTGGGCAGAGAGCAAGAATAAAGGACACACCATATAAGTTATCTTTGTAATGACCCCATTCAATAACGGGGGAAGAAAGGATACGATTAGGCCCTTTAAACAAAAAGGGTCCTATCTATTGAAATAGCTTAATACCTTGCTACAGATCTCCATTAAGGTCAATCATACCTAAATTTTGGTGGTGGCAATGATTTTCTTTACTCTAATGGCACTTAATCCTCATATACCAGTCCTTGCCTAAAGTTTTCAAAGGCCAGATGGTTTCTGGGTCAATTGATCTTTAAGGGATTTTAGTTTATATTTTGTTTTTCTTACTTTTTCCAGATATCAGCATATACTATAGATTCTCATTTGTTAACCTCATTGTGTTGACTTCCAGAGTGGTCTAGCTGCACATAAATGACTGAACAATGCAAATAGAAGAGAAATGGTATTAAGCTCTGGAAAAACACATAGTCCCTTGTATTGGTACAGTTTCAAAGACCAAGATAAGTGAAAATACCTAATTACAAGGCAAAGATTATTCTCCTTCAAATGCCTTTCTAAAATTAAAAATTAATTCCATATTATTCACCAAAGAGTCTTTTGCTCATGTAATAGAAAAGAAGAACACAAGGTCATGGTTCTAAGTGACTATTATAAAACAAATAAAAGAACCATCCAATACCAATAGAAAAAAAGTGTTATCCAGAGATAAAACCAAATGAATGAACCATCCGTCATTCCTTCCTCAATGTCACCTAAGAAGTTCTCAGAGGACTCTATCACAAAGACTATCTATTTAAACTGGTATGATCATAACTCATAAACACACTGCCTCTTTCCAAAAGACGCATGATTCCTGGTTTTAGACTGTTTTGTTTCTAGTTAGAAAGAGTTAGCAACCCTACCTATGACCAATAAATAGAGTTGAGGACATATGAGGACTCTGAAGTGGATTATTATAATCACCATCAGTCAATAAACTTTTAAGAAAAAACACCCTCTAACTGCAGTTACATTCTGAATATCTATTAAAAGGTAATGCAAAACAATATAAACAGCCAAAAGAAAATATGTATGAATAACTATGATGAACAATAACAAAAATCCATTTTCTCCAGTGACTCAGTATCCCATTTCCTGAGAAATCCTTCTCAAAACAAGTCAGCATAGACTTGATTTTTGTTTTTCACTAATAATCAATGGTTAACAATGAGTATCTGTTGAAAAGAAACTTAATTCCAGTTGTCTCATCCTTCTGCCCATCCTAATTTCCCCCACAAAAGCAAAGAAACAAAAAATCCAAAACCCCTCATGTTGCTACATCAAGTGACTTAGAGGTCTAGAAAACACAGAATTACATTTATAAAGAATCTTTTAAATTGTCATGGAGACATCTGTAAGGAAAATAGATGGTCAGAAACGCCACATCTCTGGAGCAAGAGACAGTCCAAACGAATTTTAACATGCACTTATTGGCACATTTTGAACATTTGGTAAACATAAGACACCTTAACATATCCTTTTAAATGAAACACCAATCTGAATTAGTAATCTAAGTACTAATTTAGTAGTTTGGTGACCACAACATACGTTACTATTTTAGAGACCTTTTCCCAGCCTAGAAAGCAGTGAGGGAAGTGCCAGCAGGGAACAGACAAACCCAAGGATCATCCAATACAATGTGTGCTAGTAGTATCAGACCAAAAAGAACAAAACCAAAACAAACCTGCCTCCTTATGCACTAGCAGGCAGGAATGGGGGTAAGGGGAAGAGGAGGGGTATAGAATTTTTAAAATACTAGGGGGACATCTCATGGTCTTTCATGACAAAGAACTACAATGACCTGACAGAAGCTTCTGGAAAAATATGAAGGGAAAAGATGGTCTTATTTGCAAATAGATTTCCAGAACTGCCTGGTAGTATGTGTGCACCTGGTTTAGGTAGGAGATCAGTCCAAAGGACTCTAAAAGACGTAACACACATTTTCTGGTCCTCTTTGGAAAGTGCCTCAGGGAAAAGAAAGCTACAAGACCCACTCTTGATCTTTCATGGCTTTCATGAGCCAAAGCCAGTCAGGTTAACTTCAGACTATCAAGATTCTGGCCCTTAGGTTTGCTTTGGAAGCAAACAGCTTCAAGATTCATTGCAAATCTTCAAATTCAACCTAGTTCCTACCAAGAATTAAAAATTCCAAGTAAAACAAAATTCTCTAAGTAGAATTCTGACTTATTTTTTTGTCAAGGATAGATTGCACACTCATTGGCTTTTTGTAACTAAATGTTCAGGTAACTCTAATTTTTCTGGTTTACATAATCATGCTATTTCAGTTCTACTTGGGGTGGGAGGAGGAGAGGGTCCCTCATGGTGGAGAATTATCCCTAATATCTCTTACTCTGTATTGTACTTTCCTGTCCTAAGAGCAAAAAATCAGGAAGGTGGGAAACAATCAAGAAAGAACAAAGAAAAGGAACCATCCTATAGTATGTCTGGATAATCCAAAATTATTGTAAAGAGATGAGACATGTCAAGACAAGTATTAGAATACATTCCAGAAAATCTACACAGCCCTAAATGTTATAAGCTTAGAATTCTCCAAGCATTAGAGGAGTGACTTCCATCAGTCAACTAGTATTTATTAACCAGGAAACTTCTATGTGTTCAACACACAAAAAGGTCAAAAATCATTAATTCAGACAAAAGGCACTAAAATGAAGGAGGGCTGGGAAAAGCTTCTCATAGAAAAGGTGAGATGTGAATTAATACTTGGAAAGACAAAGAAGTTCCACTGCCAGAACATAAGACCCCCCACAATCTGGCAAGACCTTATCTTTCTAATATAGCATCTAGAACTCCCTTTCCATATACTTTATGTTTCAAGCAACTTGGGCTATTTTGTGCCCCCAACACATCTTTAGTCTTTTTCTTCTTCAAGCTTAATAACTCTTCTTCAGCAGTTCATAATATAACATGATTTCCATTCATCATCCACATGCATTTACTGGGTGTTTACTATGTGCCAGGCACTGAGCTAAATGCTAAGGAAATAGAGAAAGGTAAAAACTTGGCCCCTTCCTTTCCTTCAAGGAGCTCACAGTCCAATGGAGGAGACAACACGCAAACACCTACGAACACTCAAGAACTATAGAGTGTATGGGAAGTCTGTGTTGTTTGTCCTTCATTTTTGAAGAGGACCAATGACATCATGGGGTGATTTCTTGACTTCCAAGTGAGTTAGATTTAAGTGAGGCAGAGTATATAAAATCATCGATCTCACTCTGTCCTTCTGAGTTATTAGAGTCTAGTAGCAGGACACATTATAATTACAAATGTAAACTCCATGGCAATTCTTTTCTCTTTTTATTGGATGGGAAGTCTCCTTATTTGAGACAGAATTGTAACTGTGGTGATATATAAATATTTATATACATATATATGGTTGGTTGTTGTCCTTCATCTTCAAAGAGGACCAAAATGACATCACCATTGTAAAGTGAAATTTCAATGTGTCCGACTGTGGCTGATCAGATCAATACGAGCTCTGAATGCTCTACCACATGTTGGGCATGGAGAGTCCGTGTGAATATTTGGGTGGATATCCCAAATTTGCACATCCTGTGTTTACTTTGTGCTGTCTCAATTCTGCTTTGCTCAAAGAGCACAGCACCTTTTCTTATGTGGGAACTCCATGCTGAGCAGTCCTGTTCCAGTATCTCCCATGCTGCACAGTCAAATCCAAAGTTCTTGAGAGAAACCTTGAGAGTGTCCTTGTATCATTTCTTCTGGCCACCATGTGATCGTCTGCCCCATGCAAGTTCTCCATAAAATAGTCTTTTTGGCAAGCGTACATTTTACATTTGAACAATGTGACCAGCCCAGCTTTCTGAAGCATAGTTTGAATACTTGGCAGTTCGAGCAAGGACTTCAGTGTCTGGCATCTTATCATGCCAGGTGATCTTCTGAATCTTCCTAAGACAGTTCAATTGAGTTTCCTGGCATGGCACTGGTAGACTGTCCATGTTTCACAAGGATATAACAATGAGATCAGCACAATGGCTCTGTAGACCTTCAGTTTGGTAGTCGGTCTCTTCTCTCCCAAACCTTTCTTCAGAGCCTCCCAAACACTGAGCTAGCTCTGGCAATGTGTGCATCAACCTCATTGTCAATGTGTACATCCCTGGAAAGTACACTACCAAGGTAAGTAAACTTATCCATAGCATTCAAAACTTCTCCATTTGTTGTAACCGATGGTTCCACGTATGGATGGTGTGGTGGTGGCTGATGGAGCACCTGTGTTTTTTGGTGTTAATTATTAGGTCAAATTAGCATAGGCAGCAGAGAATTGATCCATACTTTGTTGCATCTCAGTTTCAGAAGCTTCATTGAATGCATAATCATCTGCAAACAGAAAATCATGCACCAATACTTCCTCCACTTTGGTCCTGGCTTGTAACCTTTTCAAATTGAAGAACTTACCATCAGTACGGTAGTTGACCTTGATGCCATGTTCATTCTCATTGAAAGAATTTGTCAACATGGCTGAAAACATCATGCTAAAAAGAATGGGAGCAAGCACACAGCCCTGTTTCACTCCGCTGGTGACTGGGAAGGCACGAGAGCTTTGTCCGTTATCCAGAACCCAGGCAAACATGCCATCATGAAATTGATGTACAATATTGATGAGCTTCTCCAGGCAACCAAATTTTGGCATAATTTTCCATAAGCCCTCATGACTAACACTGTCAAAGACCTTGGTCAGATCCACAAATGTTGTGTTCTGCTCCTGCCATTTCTCCTGGAGTTGTCAAGCAGCAAACATCATATCGACTGTTCCTCAGCCCTTTCTGAAGCCACACTGGCTCTCAAGCATATGACCATCTTCCAGGTGAAGGATCAGCCTATTAAGAAGGATTCTAGCAAGAATTTTGCCAGACTGAGAAAGATCCCTCTGTGATTGTCACAGGACAATCTATTCCCTTTACCCTTACAGAGATGGACAATGGAGGCATTCTTGAACTCCCAGGGGATAACCTCCTCTTGCCATATAACCTGGAAAATTTCAATCAGCTTTTGTATGAGCAATGGTCCCCATACCTTGTAAATCTCACCTGGAACAGAATCAGCACTGGGTGCTTTGCCAGATGAAAGGAGCCTAATGGCCCTCAGAACCTCTTCCTCAGTTGGAAGCTCAGCTAAGGAGGAACTGACTTCAACCTGAGGTAAACAGTCAATGGCCTCAGCATTGACTGATGATGGTCTGCTGAGAACACTATGGAAGTGTTCAGCCCATCTCTCTAGGATCATGTCCTTATCACTAATCAATGTGGCTCCATCAGCACTGAGTAGTTGTGATGCACCATAAGTTTTTGGTCTATAAATAGCTTTCAGGGCATCATAAAAGTGTTTTGGATTGTTACTATCAGCATAAAACTGAATTTCATGTGCTTGTTGAGCCAGGAATCCTGCATCTCTCTGCTTTGCTTGTACTTTGCTTTTGATGAAATTAAATACTGCCTTCTTAGGGGTGGAAGAACTATCCTGCTGGTGAATCCTGTGGAGTTCACACTTTTCATTTAGCAGCTACTGAATTTCTCCATCATTTTCATCAAAGCAGCCTTGGTGTTTGCCAAGTATTCTGACCCAGATGAGCAAATGCAGTGCTGTACACCAAATCTCTGAGAGCTGCCCACAGCTTTTCTGCTCCACTGTTGCTAACTCTATGTTGGCTCAACTTTCCCTCCAAGTGAGCAGCAAACTGTCCATGCTCACAGAAGAGCTCTAACTTGTTCACATTAATTCTTCTGGGAGTCATTTTGCCTTGGGGGTGGTGCTTTTGATGAATGCGAATATTTAGCTTGGAAAGGGTAAGTCTAAGATCAGTCCAGCATCACACACTGCCTTTGTCGTTCTCACATCATCTGTCTCTTCTCCTTACAATCACATAATCTATTAGATGCCAGTGTTTGCTGTGAGGGTGCATCCATGAAGTTTTATTGCATTTAGGTAAACCAAAGAGAAAATCATGTGATGCACAAGTCTTCGGCAGTAAATGACCATTGCTGCTGCTGTTTCCAACTCCATTCCTCCCTAGGACTCCCTGCCAAGTCTAGTAGTCTGAGCTTACTCTAGCATTAAAGTCGCCCAGAATTATAAGCTTGTCCTCTTTTGGCACATTGACGATAAAGGTCTCTAGGTCTTCATAAAATTTTTCTTTGACTTCATCAGGGTTTGTCATGGTGGGAGCATAGGCACTGATGATGGTGGCATGACGTTTTCTTGTGAGTGGCAATCACATTGTCATGAGCCTCTCATTCACTCCTTTTGGCAGGCATACCAGCTTGCTGATTAGATTAGTTTTGATTGCAAAACCCCCATCAGCTTCACAGCGCTCCCCTTCACTGCGCCCACTCCAGAAAAAAGGTGTATCTAGCTCAAGCTTCAGTAAGCTGGCCTTCATTTGCCAACCTTGTTTCACTCAGGGCTGCTCTTTGAATGCAATACCTGTTGAGTTCTCTTGTAATAAAAGCAGTTCTTCTTTCAGGTCTACTGGATTTTGTGTTGTCTATTAGTGTGCCCACATTCCATGTGTTAATGGTGAGTGGAATTATCTTTGCAGATATCTTCGTACATTTTTTTGTGTTTTGAGCACATAGTGGGAATCCCTGCCTGCTGCGGTAATCAGGCCAGGGTTGGGGCAATGTTTAGGGCACCTTTTCTAGCCCCCTTCCTCACACCAGGAGGTGAGCAGTGCGATCCTTAAAAGGCTGCTCAGACACCCAGGGGGCTGCCGAGTTTCACTGCTGCTTCCAATGAGAAATGACCCTATGTCCTGGGCCATCTGTGTGCAAGGTTGTGACTACGACTCCTAGTGTATCCATACCTGCTGCTTCGTCACTTGCTTATCGCCACGGGACTTTGAGGCATTATAGTGAAATGGTATGGGTGATGTGATGTCTTTTGATTCGTGCGTCAATTGGATTTAACTGAGGCAGAGTTGCATAAAGATCAGCCTCACTCTCTCCTCCAGAGTCATCATAGTCCAGCGGCAGGACAGAGTCAAGAAGGCTGGTGATGGCTCAGGATGCAGTGGATGACCTTGGTGTCTTCGGTGTCTAACTAAGCTCTAAGTGCTCCACATCACCTGCTTCATCTGCCTTCATGGCTGTTGGAACAAATTGTTCTCATCTGCCCATTCCACCAGATGAAGTCTTCACATGCTTGGGGAACACACCCCCCAAGTCACCAATGGGTCTGAGAACCCTTTGTTGCCCTCAACCTGGTTTGTCCTGTCTGCTGAAATGGTTTACCGGGGTGTGGCCGCTGCACATGCTACAACTTCCTGGAGCCACAGGTGAGAGTTAGGACACCAAAGGTGGAAAAAGCCCCAAAAAGGGCTCGGCAGCATCACACCAAAGGTACTGGTCCTCCCTGAACACAACCTACATTCTGCATATATACATACATGTATGTATACATACATACATATACATGAGAATAAGTATTTTGGGGTAGGGCTATCTCCTCAGGTTTTTTTACCAAGTGCCTTGGCCTACCATAACTCCTCTATTAGTTCACAATAAACTTATGCTTCCTGGGATGTGCATAGTCTCACTGTACCTCTTAGAATCTATTTCAAAGAAATTCACACTAAGACACACATGTACATGTATATAGACATAATATGTACATATGTATGTGTGTGTGTGTGTATCTGACAGGCACATACTGTTCCCTATTCCCAGGGTATTTGAATTGCAACAGTGATCAAAGCTTTACCACTCTGGAACTTTAGTTTCAGTCTACAGAAAAGTTTATGATTTTTTTTTTACATTGCGGTATGGGAGGAAGCTTTTGGCTCTGAAATCACACAACCAGAAGGAATATCTACTAGATCATCTTTCCAGATCTAAAACCCATGCAACTTGTTTACTGTACAAAATCAGCCCTGGCATCACATATTTCAAGAGGAACAAAATTATAAAAGTAAGTCAAGTGTGGTCACTATTTTTAAAAGTATCTCAGCATTTTCTGGCATATTTGATTATGAATGCAATGGACAGCAGTCATTATTTAATGAAATTGGCATAATTCTGTCACATCCATGTTTGCTGTGATTTAAATCTGTATAGGTAGAGGATGATAAGTGTGATGACCAGGTGCTCCTCATAAAATGAGACCTGAGGCAGTTACAAATCTGGTTTAAAATGTTCAGTCTTTTCAACTAAGACTTAATTTTTCATTCTTTTCCCAGAGCCAGTGATTATATTTCTTGGTCTTCAGGATGGACCTACTTTCATTTATCAACACAAAAAATTCCATAAGAATTATTGCCATATTTTCATGCAGTTTGGATACCTCTGTTGTTTCATCAGATAGTCACCTGAGAATCTGATTTTTTTTGGCTCTAAGATCATAAAGGCCTCCAGTCAGCCATGGTGGCAGATGGGTACTTCAGAAACTCCCAGGGCACAAGTATTGCCATCTTACTTTTAGAATCCTATTTAGAAACGACTTTGCACAGCCCTTCCTCACTTAAATCCAATTCATTTGCATGTCATGGCATCACTTCCCTGACATTGTGGTCCTCTCCGAGAACAAAGGGCAAAAAGCAGCAGTGATGAGGAGCTTACATGGAATAGGACAGAGCGCTTCTTGGACAACATTAAAAGGGGACCAAGGTGGAGTTCATTTTTTAAATAGTTTTTGTCAAGGTGGATGAAGGGCTTCTTTATTGTATTTGTTGAATAATAACAAATACTGTCTTGTTTTTCTTCACTCCCTTTGTATTTATTGGATGATGTTTTTTTGAAATGTCACCACAAAAGTCAAGTCTTTTTCATCTTGGGAGCTGCTACTATCTCTTTCAGAATTACATTTTAAAATGTCAACATGCAAATGCTCCTTCTTTTCTCCAGTTTCTATAAAGGTGCTTTCAGATCCTTCAGAAGTACACCAACTTCCCTTAATATTCTGAAACTTCACTATGTTTTTCTGTGCAAGAATGTTACTTGCATAGTATGCATCTGGGAGTATGAACGTAAAGCAAATATTTTATTTATCAGTTCCTTTTCTTCTTCATCTGTTCCCCATTTACACTCTTGCCACCATTTCCCTCATCAGAACAGCACAGGGGTCTTTCAAGGTGATTGTCTTGTGCAATAGAAATAACCATAGGAGCTTCTTTATTAGAGGTTGCCCGTTTTTGTCAGCCAGAATGATTTTTTCTCAGCTTCCTAAATGTGACTTCTTTTTGTAGTTGATGCCTTTCCAGTGGGCTTTTTATGATTTTGAGAATCAAGGACATTGGCACCCTTCTGGAGCCTGCAGCTGAAAGTTGAAGAAAGACAGTTCACTCTCCTGGTCCTGCACCTGTGAAACCTTCATGGGGGAGGAATTCTACCTCTCTCTCCTGGGAGGGATCCTCAGCTTTTGCTTTGGGCTCAGGCAGCTCTGCTCTGCCTGGAACTGTGCCACCAGAGCTTCCATGCTGTGATGTGGGTGTCTTGATGGAGTATTACTCTTGGGAGGGGCCTTGAAGTCAAAATCTTCTGGCATAAGAGAAGTCTTCCCACTTTTGTGAAGGTAACATGCAAGTAAACTTCTGAACCTGAGATTCATTCCTTCAGGGCTCATAAAATAAACGTATTTTCCAGCAGCTTTTCTAGGTAATCATTGTTTCCCACTCCTTTCCTATCCATGAGGGATAGACTTAGAGCGCTCTATGACAACACCACTGTAGCTGAGTGCTGGCATTAGGTTCCTGCAGCTGGAGAGCTATTTCTTCTCTTCCTTCTGTCACTATATCTCATCATCTCACATTTTTTTCAACTCCTGGGATTTCAATTTCTTCACAGGTGCCCTGATTTTCTATTTAAGAATGTCTATTTCTTCTATTTCCTCAGTTCTTCCTATTTTACTACCACACAATGTTCCATTCAATTCTGAGCCCACAGTATTATTCATCTGAAGCGCCCATCCAAGATACGGGCACTCAGTGAACAACAGTGAACAATCTCTTAACATGCCCTTCAAAGAACGGGGACTTGCAGATGATCGAAGACAATGAGGACTGCACGACTGTGCTAAGCAGCCTGCCATACGCCTGGAAACCAGACATCAGGTAAACATAACCTGAAAAGAAGGTGCTCTGGTAATGTAGGAAAACCAGGACATTAATGTATGTACAGCCTACTGCCTTGGTCTTTAAAAAAAACATACCGAGGTTCTCTAGTATGTTAAGTAGATCTTCTCTGTAGAGTTTATGGGAGAGCATGGACAGAGGATGCCACACCAATTAAACTATCAGATAATTATTTTCTAGAGCTGGATAAAATAATATCAAAATTCATTTGGAAAAACAAAAGGTCCAGAATATCAAAAGGACTAATGAAAAGAAATGCTTGGGAAGGTGGCCTAGCGTTACCAGACCTCAAATTGTATTATAAAGCAGCAATTATCAAAACCACTTGGTGTTGGCTAAGAAACAGAGGGGTAGACAAATGGAATAGACTTGGCACTCAAGACACAGTAGGCAAGGAATATAGCAACCTCTTGTATGATAAACCCAAAGATCCCAGCTTCTGGGATAAGAACTCACTGTTCGACAAAAATTGCTGGGAAAACTGGTTAACTGTGTGGCAGAAATTAGGCATAGACCCATGCCTGACACCGTACACAAGAATAAAGTCCAAATGGGTACATGATTTAGGTATAAAGATTGATACCATAAATAAACTGGAGAAGCAAGGAAGAGTGTATTTATCAGATTTATGGAGAGGGGAAGAATTTTTTTCTAAAGAAACGATAGAAAGCATTATGAAATGCAAGATGGATAATTTTGATTACTTTAAACTGAAAAGTTTTTGCACAACCAAACCCAATGCAACCAAAGTTCGGAAGGATGTAGTAAATTGGGAAAAAATTTTTACAGCTAAGCTCGGGGATAAAGGCCTCATTTCTAGAATATATAGAGAACTGACTCAAATATATAACCATCCAAGTCATTCCCCAATTGATAAATAGTCAAAGGATATGAACAAGCAATTTTCAGGGGAAGAAATCAAAGATATCTATAATCATATGAAAAAGTGCTCTAAATCACTATTGATTAGAGAGATGCAAATCAAAACAACTCTGAGGTACCACATCACACCTGTAAGATTGGCAAACATGACAGAACAAGAAAATGATAAATGCTGGAGAGGATGTGGGAGAGTTGGAACACTAATTCATTGTTGGTGGAGCTGTGAGATCATCCAACCCTTCTGGAGAACGGTTTGGAACTATGCCCAAAGGGCTACAAAAATGTGCATACCCTTTGACCCAGAAATATCGCTACTAGGACTGTATCCTCAAGAGATTATAAAAACGGGAAAGGGTCCCACGTGTACAAAAATATTTATAGCAGCACTCTTTGTGGTAGCCAAAAACTGGAAGTCAAGGGGATGCCCATCAATTGGGGAATGGCTGAATAAATTATGGTATATGAATGTAATGGAGTACTATTGCGCCATAAGAAATGAGGAACAAGAAGACTTCAGGGAGGCCTGGAAGGACTTATATGATCTGATGCTGAGTGAAAGGAGCAGAACCAGGAGAACTTTGTGCACAGCAATGACCACAGTGTGCGAGAGTTTTTTCTGGTAGACTTGGAACTTTGTAATAACACAAGAACTTACTGAGAAAAAAAAAAAAATCCTAATGTCGGTCTTCTAAGGCAAAATGCCTTCCACGCTCAGAGAAAGAAATATGGAAGTCATTTGCAGAATGTAGCAGATCATGTTTGGGTGTGGGTGGGTTTCAGTGTATTATGTTTTGATTTGTTATATGATTTCTTCCATTTATTTTAGTTCGACTAAGTAGCATGAATATAGTGAAAATGCGCTCAATAGGAAAGTAAACAGAATTGTATGCTGTCACGGGGAGGGAGGGGGGTAGTGGGAGAAAGGTGGGGGGGATAAAATCTTAACTTTAAGGAAATGATTGTAAAACATTAAAAAAAAATTAAAATTAAAATTAAAAAAAAAATCAGAGAGGATGAGAAAAATGATGTGGCAGCAAGGTGGCACAGTGGATAGAGTGCCAGGCCTGCAGTCAGGAAGACTCATCTGGCCTCAAACACTTACTAGCTGTGTGACCCTAGACAAATTACTTAACCCTGTTTGTTTCAGTTTACTCATCTATAAAATAACTGGAGAAGGAAATGGCAAACCACTCTAGTATCTGCCAAGGAAACCCCAAATGAGGTCGCAATGAGTCAGACGCAACTGAAAAATGACTGAGCAACTCTAATAGATTATGGTCAAAGGTCCACTTAGATCAGTGAGATCAAGCACTGCTTAAAGGTATCTAAGTGTGGCTGCATCACAGATATGTACCCCTGGTCATGAAGAAACTTGGACAAAAATATGCATGGTTCAATACTATACACTACCACTACTGGAAAAACAATGCAAGATGAGTACCCTGACAACGAATCAACAATTCTTGTTGATCAGTTTTCTAAATAAATCTATCTTGTAAAAAATAGTATAATTAGCAAAAATGAAATAACCTGGACAGTAATTCTGATCTTGGATTAAGCCCCAATATGGTCAAGAAAATATATATAAATGGGCAATAAAAAATTATAGAATCTCCACTCAATCAACTAGACAGTAAATTAATGAAAAGGCTTTTTACTGTTATAGACAAAGAGAGGCCATACCTTTAAGTTCAAGTAAGACTTTTGGCAAAATACTTCATGGAGTCAACTTCTCTGTTTGCTCAACTCCTGGACTTCCTCCTAATATATGTTAAAGCACTGTTAGTTTCAGGCACAATACAAAGTGGGTGCGGGGGGAAAGATGAATGAGGAAAAGGGATGGAACAGGAAAAAGAATACTACTTATGCAATAGAGACACACACTTCACTTAACCACAGTAATAGGTTTCAAAAAATTGGATATTAAGTGAAATACTGGGGTAATTAGTTCCACTGAAACAATGTTATAAATAAACAACCAGCTGACCAATGTTATAATGGGATTTTTGATTTTACAAATGAATTCAGTTATAACGTATATTAGTTATATCATTGAGTACCAAGCCCCAGTTCTACATGATATTAGTACATGAAATGCTTCTAGTAAAGCTTCTCTGACGAGTTCCAGATAGAATTGGAGAGGGAATAAAAGAGGGAAAGACAGAGAGAGAGGAGTGGGGAGGAAAAGGGAAAGAGAGAAAGAACTCTTGAGCAAACCAGCAAGGATAAACTGGATTTAAGTTCCTTTCAGACAATGATGGCTATGTGATTGGAAAATCGTTTAACCTCTTTTTCTAGGGAACTCTCTACGACTGTAAGTTGCTTTTAGGTTGTAAAAATAAGGAAGTAGAAATCATCTCAAGTTAATGAGTTTATTGGTTGTCACGTGTGGTAGCCAAAAAGTATATATGTATGCTGAATACACAGACTTGGGTAACACATCCACAAGAGACAAAACTCCCCTATGTTTTCCCAATTTTTACACCCCTGATCAAATACTGGCTTCTGCACTTTATCACTTATTGTTTCCCAGATGATATAATATAGATGCAAATTCTTTTTCTTATCCTGAAAACATTCTGTTTTTGAGACCACCCAGAAGTCTTTTACAAACAATTCTTCAGTTTATGAGTAATTCTATGGCTTCTTTTTTCTGTTTTGCTACCTTGTGGGTTGCCTTGAAATTATTTTCTCTTATTACAGCATGCTGTTATAGTCATACACAAAAATTTAACCTATCATTGCAGATAAGGTGCTGACCTATACTGGCAAAAGGAAATTACCTCAACAATCAGTCCCCAGTTCCTATCCTCTTTATCATCATATTTACATTATCTAATAAGCCCAGTGACCTTTCACATAGCAATTAAGATAGAACAAAACATATATTTCTTCCCTAGAGAATTCAAATTTAAAAAAAAACCTTAAAGGTAATACATACACATTAAATAGCCCATTGTTTTTTTTAAAGACTATCCAAAGTACATATTGCCCTATGCATAGCATTAAAAATCAAAGATAAGAACAATAAAGTTAGTATAAAGCAAGGTATGCTTATACAGAGAAAGCTTAGGACATTCTGATAAACTTCATGGGATAGGAAAAGGATGCCAACAGTGTGCTTCAAAGGTTGTTTATACAACATCTTTTCCCCTAATTAAATATAAGAAGAATTGTTATTTAAAGGAAATTACTATTTTTTTCAAAAGCATATAAATGATCTCTCCCTAATTTATTTTCTGTAAGTACAAATTTTCATATCGCTTATAAAGGATTTTCTTGATGTAGAAGGTTTTCTACATAGGAACATAACTACTACCAAGGTAGAGTGGAAGCACCTGTAGTAAAAGGCTTAAGCTATGCAAAATGTTTTTTTTTTTTCCTGAAATTTTTTTCCTGAAATTTCCATATTTACTTTAGCAGCAACCTTCCTCTCTGAGGACCATAATTCATGCCAAAAAGCAGGTGACAGAACAAGGAATACTTCTCTAACACAACCATTAGACAAGTATTTTGCTATTCTAAATAGTGAATAAGGAATTAGTAATGAATTGGAGAACCTTTTAACTGCATTATATTGTTTGAAGGTGAAAACTGGTCGATAAGGACCATGAGTTACAGCCAGTGTTTCTAGAAAGGACTTGGTCCCTGCTATGCAAGTAAGCACAATATGAATACTTTAAATATGTAATAACTGAGCTTCAGAAGTCAAGGTCCTCAAAAGTAGTCAGGGAATGTTAACCACATTTCTGAAGAGTGGCTAACCTTTAGAGAAAGACCATGGTAACACAATTACTGGCACTTCAGAGAGTCCCATCCCCAGCCAGCTGCTGGACCTGTGGGAGTGCAAGCATGCACAGACTGTAAAAAGAACTTAAAAAATACCCTAGCCCAACACTCTCCTTTTGCAGATGAGGAAACTAACATGAAGAGATCTTAAGTGACTTCCCCCAAGTCACCTGAGCACAGGCTCAAATGCTTCCTGATGTTATGCTTACAAAAGCCATCTCAATTCAATAGTAGATAGGAGGAAGAGAAGGTGAACTGAGTTCAGGCACTGCCATCAAATTTCTAGGCCAAAAGAGCTATCATTAAAAAACAATGTCTGGAGGTAGAGCCAAGATAGCAAGTGTGGTAGTAGGGCCCAGATTCCTCCACAAAATTCCTCCAGACAAATCTAGAAAATTCACCAGACTAAATCCCAATGGGGAAATCCAGAAAAAATCACAGGAAATCTCCTTTGCATGTGGGTTTGTTCTTAGTTGCTGAAGAAGACCATGCCATCAGAGAAATGATGACATGACTTGCACTTGACTTTGTTTTGAGTGAGGGAGGGCTGTGCAGGTCACCAGCTTCACTTCTCCTCCAGAGCCATCTGAATCCAGTGACCAGATATTCATTAAGATGAGTGGAGATGACCCAGGATGAGGCAATTGGGGTTAAGTAACTTGCCCAAGGTCGCACAGCTAGTGAGTGTCAAGTATCTGAGGTGACATTTGAACTCAGATCCTCCTGACTCCTGCTCTATCCACTGCACCACCTAGCTGCCTTACAAAGAAAGGTAAAAGACAGTCTGTTGCCTAGCTTACATTCTAATACAAAAGACAACATGCAAACAACTGTGTAGAAATAAGATGTATAATACAAGATAAATTGGAGACACCCTCTTCAGGAAAGCTCTAAGATAGGAAATCTGGGAAAGATGTTTTGAAGAAGGAATGACTTTAGCTGAGACTCGAATGAAGCCAGAGAAATCAGAAGGGAGAGAGTTCTGGACATGGGGTGATAGCCAGTGAAGATACTCAGGTCAGAGTGTTAGGGTCAAGGAAAGAAAAGGGGGCCAGACTCACTGGATCACAGAGTACTTAGAGAGGACTACGTCACAAGAAGACTGAAAAGAGAGGAGGGGGCCAAGTTATGCTGTATTATAGTTATGCTAGAGACCAAAGATTTAAATTGACTGACATTTTGGGGGTGAGCAAGGTGGATGTGAGAAAATACAAAATTAGGCCCTCCTTGAAGAAGCCACATCCTCCACCAGTGCTACTAATGTTCCAGTTAATTTGAGGACATTCCCTAGAGAGTCATTCATTCAAACAGTTATTAAGCACTTACCATGTGCTTCATTTTTGAAGCAGACCAATAACATCTAAAGTGATTTCTTGACTTGTGAATGAATTGAATTTTTTTGCAGAGTTTTGTGCACAATTGCACAAAGTCATCGACCTCACTCTCTCTTCTTGAGTCACAAATTCAATGGCAGGACAAAAGTCAGGACAAGTGGTGATGGCCCAGGATGACCTTGGCATCGTCAATGTCTGAGCAATATCTAAGCCTTCCACAATGCCTTGGAACAAACTGTTCTCATCTATTCATTCCAGTGATGGGGTGGAGTCAGCTTGTGTTTCTCCCACTAACCCTGCATTGCCCTGCTAGATGGAGGCCCCTGACAGAGCTAGACGCAGTCTTCCGGGAGCACTCCCCTTTTACAGGCCAAGACATGGATGATAATCTGAAGACTGAAGAACAGTCAGGCAGGTAAAGGGATAACTAGGAAATACCACTAACATCCAGGAAGTCTTCACAAGTTTGGGGTAGACATGCCCCAATTTATTTGACAGTTTGAGACCTGTAGATTACTCACAGCCTGATTTAGCCCATCCACCCAGAAGTTTTACTGGAATGTGACTGCTGCAATTGCTACAGATTTTTGAAGCCACAGTGAGAATTGGGTGAAGGTGGACACCAAAGGTAGATAAACAGTCCTGAAAAAGGCTCAGAAAGCCCTCACACAAGGGATGCTAGTGCTCCCCAATACCCCATACATCCCACAGTGCTAGGTACTAGAGATTAAAAGATAGCTTTCTTGCCCTCTCTACACAATAACTACCCCATCCCTTCTTAACACTCTCTCCAGCCACTCAAGCACCTACACACGTGTGCAAGGTACCACAGTTCCTCCCCTCAATCCTCCCTGGCTCTCAGCCCCAGCCTCCGCAACTCCACCACCCCTCCCCCACCCGCCCCCACCCAGCACCCTTAGTGGGATAGTAATTGGAGGACAGCTGTCGGCCAATATCCCTTACAACGACCCTCCCACTGCTCTGTGCCTTTGTCTGAGTCACTTGTTTGGTGCTGTTACCTCTCTCTAGCTCTGCCTCCTCCACCTGAGACAGCAGGGAGGAGGAGAAGAAGGGGGCAGGAATCCCTCTTTGGATGTGTGCAGGCTTCAAGGTTCAAGACCTACCACCTTCTTGCCTCTACTCAAATATTGTTAACTAACCCCCCTTGCCCCGCTCCAAAGTCCTCCATATACACTTCGAATTTACAATATGGCAGCTGGCTTTTCGGCCTTGGAATCTAGCTCAGTGCCTGGCCCATAATTACTTAACATATACTTGTTGAGTGAATGAATGATGATTATTGAGGTGGGGGAGCAGAGAAGAACCCTGTTAAACCAGTGGTCAGACTAGGTGCCCCACCCCCCAAAGCAAGCCATAGATATAGGAAGAATGTCTATGATATTCGGCTCCAAGGCTTTTCACTACGCCTACAAAAAGTCATGAAATTTCTCAGTACAGATGCATGTATGATGAGACCTACATGGCCTATGCACAGTGAGGGTTGTCACCTCCACATGTTTCTCCTCCCATCCCTCTCCAGGGGAAACATTAATTCTTGCTAGGAGGGGAGGGAGGAAGTTGGGGCCAGAGGCTGGACACTCTGCTCTTCTTAGGGTTCAGGGCTAGAATTAGATCTGTTCCCTTAAATATTATTTGTCTAGGGAAAGTGATTTTCAGGTTCAAGCTGACTTCTGATAACTGTTTCAATATTGAAGGGAAAGTAGGACTCCAAACTTACATCTGAGGCTTGAGTCTCCCACCACATATGAGTTCCACAATGAATAAACAATAAATAGCAATTTTATCCTAATCATAGAAAGCAAAACAAATTAGAGAAGGTAGACATAGGAGATTATGTACCAGACAATACAGAGCTTGCTCATTGGGAACAAGCCCAACCAGAGTTGAGTGGAAATTCTCCAGTTTCTAGTATAGCAATTCCAGGATAGGGACATGCTGGACACTGCCTGCTCCTCTCATGTTGGCTGCTTCCTAGTCTTTTCCCTCAGCAACCTTAAGTGGGATTGGCCTCATTTATCTTCTCTCAAAACTAGAAGCCAAGAGCACCCAAAGTGTCTGTCTGTCTGTGTTTCTGTCTGCCTGTCTCTCTCTCTCTCTCTCTGTCTCTCTCTGTCTCTCTCTCTCCCCCCTGCCTTGCCTCTGACACAGACATTGGACATTGATCTCCACTAATAAGGAAAGAGTCCTCTACCAGTGGGCTTTGGGACTAAGATGACATTCCTCCCCTGGGAGAAAACTCTTTGCGATCCCCTGAAAAGATCAGCTGGGCTAAGTCAAAATGTGTAACCACATGGTATAAACACAAACACCAGCACTTTAAAACAAGAATGATTTTCATGTTGTCCAAGGTAACCAACCTTTGGTGCTGTTGAAATTGAAAGAAAATAAATGTACACTAACAGTACATGTGGTAGACATGGCATTATACACAGCATCACCTGGGAAGATACTACAGTGACAATATCCATCCAAGACCTATAACACGTGTACATTTCAAAAGTACAGGCATACCCATAGTACACAGCAACCAATCAAAAGTAATAATTGGGATTAACTGACAAAGCCAAGCTAGCTAGTTACAATGGTGACACTATCAATAGGCCTACTTATAAAGGATATCTTACTTATAAATATTAGTGTATATACAAAACAATCAACAGACACTATGGTATGAACATTACATAAAACACAGTCAAATGAACACAACAGCAAAATTAAAAGCAAGCATACTCAAATATACAGTAATTCCCATAGATAGCAGTAACATATCCAAGCACATGCATGGCACTTTTCACATAGTCAATATCTAGTACTGTTGTCTATGTGTGTGTGTGTGTGTGTGTGTAACTATATTTTCAGGGTTACCTGTAACATCATATTGGTCTAGTGATTGGTCTAATATATCTAATTCTCTTGTCACCAACTAAACTCTCTGCTCCTATGTTGGAGTTAGCCATTAGTATGGCCTGACAATCACGATCAATATAGATTTGTATGTCTACACCTGAGCTGGCTGCCACGTCAGATTGACTGTTAGTATGTTTGAGTTCTACGAGATGAATCTGTACCCTAGGAGTCTCTATAGCAGTTTTGGGCATGAAAGGAGTTGCCTCTAGATTTCAGTTCTACTGCCCTGTAATAATATACAGCTTTTTTCACTGGATGTATCATTTTCAATGCCCATATCTAGCCTTCGTACAGTTGGTAGACAGTCTCCTTTCCTCAGCCTTTGTCTAGGTGAACTCTATCAGTTTTCTCCATCTGCTCATTAAAAAGTCCAACTAACTCTCAGTGATTGTGGTTGCTGTTGTTGTTGAAGAGGACCATGACATCAGAGAAATGATGACATGACTTGCACTTGCTTTGTTTTCAGTGAGGGAGGGCTGTGCAAGTTCACCAGTCTCACTTTCTCCTCCTGAGCCACCTGGATTCAGTGACCAGGTATTCATCAAGATGACTGGGGATGGCTCAGGATGCAATGGGAGACCTTGGCTTTTTTGGGCTTGGCCTTTTCACCTACTCACTTGGAGGGAGGTAATGCCCACTGAGTGAATATACTTCTTTAAGAAGTAGTCAGGGCATGGCCCTTTTAATGGACCTAAGAAAAAAATAACTAAATCAAACTGAGAGGGAAAGAGAAACTGTTACTATTGATAATCACTGTAAGCCAGTCATTAAGTAGAGCTTAGGCAGGGAGCTGTTGTCCAACCTATGGACTTCGGAGTGTACTGGGTTTAAGGTTTGGGGAAAAGGAAGGAAGGAAGGAAGGAAGGAAGGAAGGAAGGAAGGAAGGAAGGAAGGAAGGAAGGAAGGAAGGAAGAAGGAAAGTAAGAAAGAAACAAGGAAAGAAAAAAGGAAGGAAAGAAAGAAAGGAAGAAAGAGGAAGGAAGGAAGGAAGGAAGGAAGGAAGGAAGGAAGGAAGGAAGGAAGGAAGGAAGGAAGGAAGGAAGGACATCAAGCCCGTAAACCCCAAAGGAAGGGGAGAGAGAGATAGAAGGGAGAGGATGAACTGGGTTACCCAGCTAGCTGAGGCCCTACTCAGGCAGCTCGGTCTACTCACAGGTTGTGTTCATCCTTCATTTTTAAAGAAAATCATGACAGCAGAGAAATGATGACATGACTTGCACTTAACTTTGTTTTGAGTGAGGGAGGGCTGTGCAGGTCACCAGCCTCACTTTCTCTTCCTGAGCCAACCTGATTGTGGTGAATAGTCTTGATAGAGCTCCCTCCATTCTCTGGGGCAATTTTGTAAAAAGGGAAGTTGTTCAGTCTCTCAATTGGTTTGTATGGGTTAGCTTTTCACCAGGCAGAAGCTGGAGATAGGGGCAACTGCCAGATCCTCTCATGTCTTCCTAAAGTCTTTTTCTTCAGCAACTTGAAGTGGGATTGGCTTTGTCCATCTTCCCTCTTTAAATTGGAAGCCAGAAGCGCTTGAAGTCCAAAGAGACCTGAAGAGGCTGGAAGCCTGAAGAGAATTCTTTCTCAATCTCTTTCTCTCTCTATCTATCTCACACCCACACACACCACCCCCACCCCCCCCCACACACACTCACTAATCCCCCACTCTGCCCCTGCCCCATTGCTCTCCACCAATCAGGAGAGAGTCCCATCCCACTGGGTTTTGGGTCTGGGGTTACACATGGTAGATAGCTGGTACCTTACTCAGGCTTCATAGGATCATAGATTTAGAGCTGAAAATGATTGTAGATGCCATCTGTTCTACCTCCCCAGGTTTATAGATGAGAAAACTGAGTGCCAGATGAATGATGTAACTTTTCCAAAGTCACAAAGTTGGAAGGAGAATGTGAAGCCCATTCACTCCAAATTCTGTGCTCTTTCTTGAGCAGCCAAAATATAAAATTTCATTTTGCCTTTGAACTACTAAGACCAATTCTAACAACCCCTTTATTTGCCTCTCCAATGGGAGACTGTAAGCCGTTCTTCCATTTAGTTGAAATTTCCTTTTGTCTTCTAGTTTTGTTTATGGCAAACATTTCAAGATTGATGATGTAATCCAGTAGTATGCCTACTCATTGGTCACCGGACAAGGATTTCACATTTGGAACCCCAACAAGTAAATTCACGTTTATCAGTCATCTTAGAACTTAGTGATTCTTGCCTCACCCTTGCTACCTTGCCCTGCTCTACAAAAGCAGGAGTCCCATAAGAATGAGGGCTATTTCATATTTTCTCTTTGCTTCATCGTTTGCCAACACCAAAAATTTCATCAGCAAATGGATAGTCTACTGAAGCTAAGCCTCTCCTTCCCCAGCTAGGCTGAGCCTCGTATAGAAGGACAAAGAGTCTGTGGTTGGGGTGATACTCAAAGTCTTTTGAACAGGGTTAGTGTTCTCTGGTTCATTTCTCCACCTTGATGAAGGGTCAGAATAAGGTTTTGTCATATGGATCTAAGAAACCAATTGGCCATTTTAGGTTTCATTTAGGAAAAAAAAACCAATAAAAAATGAGGGAGAAGGGAAGGATTCACAAGGCACAGAGAAACCAACGGGCTTTATCTAACTATAAGAAAAATGGACTTTATCTCTCCCCCACATCTTATTTAATATTTTAAAATACAACATCCTGGAAGTATATCAGATATACTTTCTCTACTGCTCAGATTCTTGTGAAGTTTGTGAGGCACCATAAACAGTGGCAAGGAATGTAGTATCAAGAAGAAGCCCATAAAAGGGCCAAAGGAAAGGTTATTTATGGAGTTGAAACAGCATGTTTCTGTAAAATACTCTTTCAGAGAGCATCAAGCTCAATTTGATAGCAGTTCATGTTCCTTCACACAAGGAAAAAAAATAAATTTTGAGGCACTGATTAAAGTATAAGGTATGCATCCTATAAAGAAACTTCCAAAGAGGAAGTGAGAGGGAAAGGAAGAGAAGGGAGGGAAAGGAGGGGAATAGAGATGAATTCAAGACAGAAGTGAAGAGAAAGACATCAGAAAGGAGATTTAAGCAGAGAGTAAAGCAGAGTGGCAGAGTTCAAATCTGGGCTCTGCTACTTATTACAGGCAGACAGACGCAAACCTACATGCTATTTTCACAACCTGTTTTTAAAAGTTTAAGATATCTGCTTGCGTTTAAGGAATCTCTGAGAACATGCTAGTTACAGACTTTGATGCAGTGTATTTCTTTACACTAGAAAATATTACTTACCATACTTAGCCTCCAGTTCCATGCTTTGCACACAGTGAATATTCAATACATGTTGTTGACTGCCTGATAGGAATCTGATTTAAGAACACTACAGGATTTTGCAGCTTTTCATTTTTAAAATGAAAGTTCAGTGAGGGATGCTGAGCACAAACAGGAACTGGCAAACAGATATGAACTGTGTTTTTTCAAAGGGAACCAGGAGAGGACCAAAGGCATTGTAAAGTATCAAGCAGCTATCTGCGGTTACCATCACCAGTAGGGATCTGTGAACTGGGTGAATGGGTTAAGCCAACCTCTCTCACCTCCTGGATTCCTACCTCCCACTCTGAATCTCCAGAACATGCTGCAGGAGAAAAAAAAATGCCAGGACCAATGCTTGGTGGTGGCTAGGCTTCATGGAAAAGCTTCCAAGACAAACAATCAAAAGCTTTTTCATATTTTTTTTATTATTTATTTTTAACACAATTTATAACAGATAAAGCAATTCCAACTTTTGGTTAGGTGATACTTCTTTTTAAAGCATTTATAATATGGACCACAAAAGAAATTTTTTTTTTAAACATTAACCAACTGAGACACAAATAATATTTAAGTTGCTATCTTCACAAGCTCTTGACCTAATTGTCTCCACAGTATTACTAAGAATTAAAGGACCCTAACTTATTGCTGTTGGTCTAAAGTCCTATGCCTAATAGCTTAATTTTAGACAACCTCAGATGTTCCCCTATCCATAATCTATAATTGAATAGACCTGGTATTAAGCTTACAAACCTTTTGACTATAGGAAATTGCCACCAATAGTAAGGACATTGCAGGGATACAATATCTCCCCAACTTCATGTCAATTCCAGGCAGGATTAGATTATCCACTTGCATTCAGTCAGGCTTAAAGTTGGCCAGGTGTCAGTGGGGAAATTGAGTCTGGAGAATCCCACCTTAGCCCACGCTGAACAGCCGCTCTCCCACCCTTCCCTTGAGATCACCTATGCAGTTCATACCAGCATCTCATCAGCTTGCTGACATCATGTATTGGACACTCAGATCGCCTTTCTTGCTACCCATACCTGGAGTCAGACTCAGAAGAACAGTCACTCAGTAGTCCCATAGCATCTAAAAATGGCAAGTTCAATAACCAGGTTTCAAATATGATTATAGTTTCACTTTGGCTAAGGAACATCTTTTGAGACAAGTCTTAAGTGGATGCATGTTCTAGTTCCTGATTAAATGGCAATCATAAAATCAAATTTACCATTAAAACCTTGACTTTTCCATCAATGCCAAATTTTACCCGAGGTTACCTTCCTCTAGGAAATTTAGACTGAAATTCTTTTCTCCAAACTAAAGATGTTATTGACTTATTCTCAGTAATTAATTGTCTATTGTTTTAATACTAATTGCTTTTACCTCACTTTGTAACATGTCCAATTTTTCTCCCCATCACTCCTCCCCACCCTGCTTCCTAATACCTTGCATTCTGATTACTCCTTCCCTCAGTGTACCCTCCCCTCCATCACACCCCACCCCTCTCCTATCCCCATCTTCTCTCTTTTCTTGCAGGGCAAGATAAATTTCCATACCCCTATCCCTGTAGTTCTTATTTCCCGATTATATGCAATAAAAATTCTCAACATTCCTTTCTAATACATTGAATTCCAACTTCTCTCCCTCCCCCGCTCCCCAGCCCTACTGAGAAGGCAAGCAATTCAATACAAACTAAATATGTATTGTTTTGCAAAAGATTTCCATAGTAATCATTTTGTGTAACACTAATTATATTGCCCTCTGACCTACCCTATCCCCCCTTATTTTTTCCCCCCTACAACTGGCCTTGTCCCTTCTCAAAAGTGTTTATTTCTAGTGACTCAAATATCCCATTTACCCTCCCTTCTAACATTCCCCTTGCTCCATTTGGTACCTCCTCTCCTACTTTCTTGTGGTGTATATAAATTTTCATATCAAATTTAGTGAGCATGTTATTCCCTCCTTCAGTCACATGAGGGGAGAGTAGCTTTATTTTTCCCTCTCTCCCCTTCTCCCTTATCTCCTCCACTGAATAAGATTTTTCTTATTTCTTTTATGAGTTATAGCCTGCCCCATTCCATTACTCCCTTTCTCTTCCCGGAATTTTCCTCCTTCACCCCTTAATTTTTATTCTATTTTATTTTAATTTTTTTTGTGTGTAGATATCATCTCTTCTGGTATAACATACCCTATTACTCTCTATCTATCTATGTGTATGTGTGTGTGTATGTACAATCTCTCCAACTACTCAAATATTGAGAAAAGATTCAAGAGTTAAAAGTATTTTCTTTCCATGTAGTAATGTAAACAGTTCAGCTTTATACAGTCTTTTATGATTTTTCTTTTCTGTTTACCTTTTCATGCTTCTCTTGATTCTTGTCTTGGGAAGTCAAATTTTTAAATACAGATCTGGTCTTTTCCTCAACATGAAATCTTGAAATTCAACTATATCACTGAATGACCATTTTTTTCCCTTGAAGTATTATATTCAGATATGCTGGGTAGGTGATTCTTGGCTTCAATCCCAGTTCTTTGACTTCTGAAATATCCCACTCCAAGCCCTTCGATCCCTTAATGTTGAAGCTGCCAGATCCTGTGTTATCCTGATTGTATTTCCACAGTACTCAAATTGTTTCTTTCTAGCTGCTTGCAGTATTTTCTCCTTGATCTAGGAACTCTGAAATTTGGCCACAATATTCCTAGGAGTTTCTCTGTTCAGGTTTCTTTCAGGAGGTAATGGATGAATTCTTTCCATATCCATTTTGCCCTCTGATTCTATAACATCAGGGCAGTTTTCCTTGATAATTTCATGGAAGATAATGTCTAAGCTATTTTTTTGATCATGGCTTTCAGGTAATCCAATAATTTTTAAATTATTTCTCCTGGATCTATTTTCCAGGTCAGTTGTTTTTCCAATGAGTTGTTTCACATTATCTTCTATTTTTAAAAATTTTTGGTTTTATTTACTAACTTCTTGGTTTAACTCATAGTCATTCGTTTCCCTGAACTCAATTCTCTCTTTCAATGAATTATTTTGTTCAGTGAGCTTTTGAACCTTCTCCTCTATTTGGCTAATTCTACTTTTTAAAATCTCCTTCTCCTCATTGGCTTTTTGGACCTCTTTTTCCAGTTGAGTTAACCTCTTTTTAAAGGTGTTATTTTCCTCAGCATTTTTTTGGTTCTCCTTTAGTAAGCTGCTAACTTGTTTTTTAAGGTCTTCTATTACCTGAGCCCATTTTAAGTTCCCTTTGGAGGCAGAGGCCTTGACTTCTTCTGACAGTAGGCCTTGTTCTTCCTCATCTGAAAGGATGGAGGGAGACACCTGTTCCCCAAGAAAGTAACCTTCTATGGTCTAATTTTTTTTCCCCTTTTTTGGGCATTTTCCTAGCCAGTTACTTGACTTCTGAGTTTCTTCTCCACAACCACCTTGCCTCCAGTTCAGCCCAGCCAGCACTTGGGGGCTGGGATTCAAATGCACTGCTCCCAAGCCTTAGCGGTTTTCAGCGAGGGTGGGGCTGCTATTCAGTGTGAAATTAAGTTCAGCTGCTCAGGTGGGGGCAGGGCCACCACAGGAGGCTCAGTTCCCTCAGGGGGTTTACCAGGAGATCTTTAACAATGGATGCAAGCTACTGCCTGCTTTGGGAGCTTTTGTCCCCTGCTACCTCTGCTGCTGCCTCCTGAGGGGGCCTGAGTTATGGGGACACCCCGCTCCCCTCTCAGTCAGCTGAAAAGACCCTCTCACTGAGCTTTGGCGCCTGTGGGTTGAGGGATCTGCACTGCCGCTGGAGATTCTGTCCCTGAAACCTGCTCTGATGTGCTCCTTTCAGTGGGGTATGGCCAGGGCAGGGCTGGGCTGTGCTCCTCGTCCCATGTGCAACAGACCTTTCCCATTGGTTTTTCAGGTCTCTCTGGAATAGAAATCTCTTCCACTTCATTGTTCTGTGGCTTTTGCTGCTCTAGAATTTGTTGAGAGTTCTTCTTTACAGGTATTTTATGGGCTGTGGGGTAAGAGTTAAGGGTATGTGTATCTTTCTACTCCGCCATCTTGGCTCCTCCCCATATTTTTAATACCTAAAAAGAGTGGCTAAAGAAAAGTATCTGTAGCTTTGCTGAATCTAAATGAAAAAGAAGAAATCCAAGCATTTAATTTCAGTCATCTGGCTGAGTCTACAAAATGATCATTACACCTAACAGGCATTCACTCCATTTGATAGCAGGACTGAAGATGTGGGAGAATCCAATTTTTAAATGCCCAAAGAACCCGCCTTATCTTATTAACTAAGTTTTGTTAAACAGTAGCCCCAGATCTAGAGCACATTAACTCCTCTAAGTTAACTCTACTAGCTCTGCTCAGAGCTAGAGGTTTATGAAAGAGTGAAGAGACAGTTTTCAAATAAAACACAGAAAGGTGGAGACAAAATGCTTTAAAATGTTAGGGCTGCCAAACTATAATTTACTGCTCATCAGTCTAGTGTTCTGGGCTGGAAGACAGATGAAAATTCCCAGCTAGAGGCTGGTTCACCCAGGTCAGGGTCTTCTAACAGGCTTAAGGGCCTATCATGATCATTCAAGTAAACAAACACATTTATCTGCACACGTATATGTACTGGGGTTGGCACTGGCAGGAATAGTGAGATACAAAATTGTAGCGGACAGCCTGTGTCCCTACATGGCTTGTTGATGTGGTTGAAAGAAAAGAGTCACAGGAGGCGGGAAAAGATAGACCAATTCCGTTTATTGATCTGAGGGTTAGGGTTATATAGACAGAATCTGCAAAGTCTACAGTGACATTCTGCTCATCTCCTGTTTCAGTGATTAAATCAATCAGGATGATTAAATCAGTATTAAGTCTAGGAGCATCTATTTTACATATTCCTTGTTTTCTATAATTCTCTTGTTTGTCTCACATAGACAACAACATCTGGGGGCCATGGAGAGCCATTCCGGATGATAATAAGCACAGTCTCAAAGAACAGTTTCCCCGAAGGTCTATCCTGATCTCATCAACTGCACTCCACCCTGGCCCTCAACACAAAATTTAGGAAAAAACCCCAATCTTTGTCCTCAAACAGATGATAATATTTAATATAAATTCTAGACTTTAATAAGGGCCAAAGTTTGAATTAAGAAGAGACTGTACCTAATAGTCTCCTTTGTTTAGAGGTTGCCTTTTGTCAAGCAAATGGGACTTCCTTACCAGACCCTTCTTCTAGCATCTTAGTGATAAGAGAAAAACACAGATACCTTGGGTTATAACTTCAGCTTTGTCATTTCTGTTAAGATACCACAACTTTAAAGGTCTCTTAGGACAGGATCTGTTATCTGGGTGATGCGACTTTGTTTTTTCCTTATCTTAAATCACAAAGGCATGCTCCAGAAGGAAGATGCCTATAGCCTGGGATCATTAAACCCAATTGATACTACTTTGTCTACAATGTGTTTGTCTAAGAGAACTCCTTCCTCCTGGCAAAATGTACTTAAGATGGTCAATTTCTGTACTAAGTCAGCCAGTTCTGATCCTGGCTCCATAGCGCTATGTAACACTGGTCTCTATTGGGAATTATTTACTTAATTAAATCATAAGATGTATGCATTTAGCCTGTTGCCTTTTCTTTAACCTAGTTTCCTGGTTAACACAGATTATAGAAAATTATACACAACCACTGGAATGCCCCAGTAGCAGCTGACTTTCCATTGTCAAAGGTTTGGAACAAACACTCAGAGCCTTTAAAAAGCTTGGCAAATTTCAGCAAGTAGAAAGGGAGGTTCCCAGCTCTCAGTTTCTGATGCTGCTACTTTCTTAACTGAACTCACTTTACTCCAAAGAAATCTCTGGATGAAAAGCAAGGAGGCGCTGGAAACTGTTCCTTCTGCAGAGAGAGTAGGGATGGGGTTTGTGTATTTCACTGTAGTATTGTTGGTAAGTGTGAAGGCTGCATTTTAGACATGTAGGCCATATCTAGCAGATATTTAAAGATTAAAGAATCAGTTGAGAGAAGAGGTATTAAATGAAAAAACCCAAATCCCTAGGCCCCATGTCCATCTCTGGATTCTCCCTTATTCATTCAACAAATAATTACTTTGAAGTCTATTTTGAGTAGGAAACAGGAAAGAGAATTGAAGAACTGGGTTCTAGTGCCTGTTCCATTATCTTCAGCCAGCTAGTTCCCTTCTTTGGAGATGGGTTCTGTCATCAGAATAATGATTACCTGGGAACTAGATCATCTGGGAAGTCCCTTCTGCTCTGAGATTCTAACTCTAAGACAGTGAGGTGTGTCATAGAAGTGGTACAAGGAACAAATTAGAGGATGGGGAGATCCCTTCCTAGTGGGATTAATACTTCTTCAAGGAGCTATGTCTTTGAAAACAGGTAGGTTGGTCATAACCAGAAAATGGAACAGAGGTTAGTACACCAGGTGGAGGGAAAGATTAACCCAAAGAAAGGCACAATGGCTGAACTACACAAGCCTTTTGCCTGGAGGTGAGGATGTGTGAGGGGGGTGAAAGGCAGAGTGGGACCAGATTTTGAAAAGCTTGGACAGCAGTTTAGTTACGTACTGATACTGTGTAAAGATGACATGTTTCCTAAAGAATGAATAAACCAGAGAAAAGTGGGAGAATTAATGCCTTCCATTAATACAATAGCCAATCTTGACTCCAGGGAGGGTGGTGGGTTAGAGGTACAGAACACATACTCTACTCAGTTGAGACACGTTCTGGATTCCTCCTCCAGCGTTAGCTAGAAGTCAGTCAGTGAACTAGCATTTGTAAAGCACCTACTAAATTCCAGGCACCATGATAAGCGCTGGGCTAGATACCTCCCTCCCTCTGCCCCCAATCACCTTGTATTTATTTTTAAAGTATATGATAAATTATTACATATGTCCATATTGCCTTTCCTATATAGAATGTAAACAACTTGAAGAATAGACAATAAATTTGATTGATTGTTGAAAGAATGTCTAGCTTTGCTTTGCATAATTGGGAAAGAGAGGACTGATACTGGGAAACGATAACATTGTAAAAAATAATCCAAAAAAATTTTAACAAAACTTTTTTAAAAGAATACATGCTGTCCTGCAGATCTAGAATTCAATAAGGGATAAAGTTTGCAGTCTGGCAAAGGGACATAACCAAAAGACTAAGTGGAAATAACTGCAGTTTTAAAGATGTTAGTAAGAGAAAATTGGCTGTTCTTAAGTCATTTCTCCCCTTTCTTTTTAATCCAAGGGGAAAATAGCCTTTGTTAAAATGCTTCTGCTCTGGAAGCTTATAAGTGAGAAGGGAGGATTCTAGCTAACGGTTAACAGCGATTACAGTTAACAAAATGCAAGAAAGCGCAGCTACCACCAGGGGGCTCCAAAGCTAGACTACAAATCACAGAACTTCTTTAAAATGGCAAGAAGATGTTGGGTAGGCTGGCTCGTTGGTCTAGGGGTATGATTCTCGCTTAGGGTGCGAGAGGTCCCGGGTTCAAATCCCGGACGAGCCCTCTTTTATTCTTTCCATCCTGTAATTTGTAAGATTAAAATATTTTTAAATTATTGACTGACTCCTCCCCCCAAATAATTTTTAAAGGCAGACGTTAAACTCATTGAGATTTGTAGCATTTACAGGACATACATTTTGCAGAACCTACGCACATCTTATTGGGATTCCCGCCCTTCCAGATTCTCCTTTCGAGTACTTTTATTTCTATCGGTCTGTGGGGCTGTGGGGGGCTGTCCTCTTTGCATCCCTTTCACGCGCTCCTCCTGTACTCGCCCCTTGCCCAGGACCCTTCCCCCACATCCAGTCCAGGATTCCAGCCGCCCCGGTTTCCATTAAAGACAATTAAGGCAACCTAGCCCTGGGCCGAGGAACTTGGCAAGATAAGCGGGTGTGTAAGAGTGCGCACACGCAGCGAGGCACAGGAGCCACGCACGTCTCGGGTGAAACATTTGTGGGAGAGACCGTACTCTTCCCCCGGCCCGAGGCCCTGCTCCGACGCACGTGCCCCGGGCTCCAGGGGCGGGAGAAAAGGAATGACTTTCTGGGTTACTCGAGCACGTTCGGAGCCCTCCGGGGCTTTAAACCTTGCAGTTAGCGGGAAAACAGGAGAAACCGAAAATACAGCCGCGAAAAAAAACTGGGCTCGTCCGGGATTTGAACCCGGGACCTCTCGCACCCGAAGCGAGAATCATACCCCTAGACCAACGAGCCGCTTCTAACTAAAACTTCCCCATCTGCTCCCTTCAGCTCCGCCCCACCCCGCTCCTCACTTCCGCCCCAGAGGGCCGGGCTCGCTCGGAACCCCTCCCCTCGCTGGCCTCGCCTACGGAGTGGGCCAGGCCACCCTGGCCGCGGGGGGAGGGAGCCGCCGGGAGTTCCCGAGGGTTGCGCCCTCCCCGCCTCCACCCGGGGAGCCAGCGCCCCCCCACGCGGGAAGGGAACCCCACCGAGGAACTCCTGCGAACGTGCGTGTCCAAAAGCGGAACCACTCACCCCGTGGCGGCTGCCCCGCCCGGCCCCCCGCGCTGCCAGCCGGGTGGACGCATCCGCCCGGTGCCAACTGTAGCCTCGGAGCGCCCTGATACAGAGCCCTCGGGCCAGGCCCCCCCCTTCCTGTCCCTCCTCCTCCCCTCCTTGGTCCCTTCCTCTCTTCCCCCCTTACCCCTCCCCTTTCCTCTCCCCCTCTGCCTTTCTCCCTCTTCTTCCCCTCTCTGCCCCGCCCCCCTCTCCTCTCTCCTGCCACCTCTCTTCCCCCTTTTTCGGATCCCCCTCCTCTCCTCTCCCCTCTCCCCCCGCTCAGTCCCTCTTTCCTCATCTCCCTTCACCACCCTGCGAAATGGGAGGAGTGGGGAGATAACTGGGACTGAGAGAAGGGAGAACGAGGAGGAGGAGCAATGAGGAAGACGGGGAAAACTGAAACTAAGGGGATGGAAAGAAATTACAGTCTCTGAGCTGACCTTTGAACTTGGTGGCTGCACCTACCCAATCCAGAATTTATTTAGCGCCTACTACAAGTCACTGTGCTAGGTTCTGAGGATACCGACGAAGAAACAGCAGCCCTTACCTCTGGGAGCTAACGTGCTCTTGGGGGATACACCATGTAAACAGATGAGTATATGCTGGATAATGAAGCAAGGACAGCACTAACAGCTAAAGGGATGCGGATCAGGTAGTGGAGAGATGATAAAGGAGACTGTATTCCAGGCAAGGCAGATAGCCTAGGAAAAATCACTGAGGCAGATAGCGGGAGCAGCAAGTAGGTCACTTATAGGCTGGAGCCAAATAGCAAAGGGCTTTAAATTCTGTGCTAAATTTATATATTTTGTCCTGCAGACAACAGGGAACCACTGAAGCCTTCTGAGGAGGAGACTGATGGTCAAAACTTGTGTTTTTGGAAGATTATTTTAGCAGCTTTGTGGAGGATGGATTGGAGAAGAGAAGAGACCGGAAGCTGTAAATCTATTTAAGATTTTTTTTTTTACATTGCAGTAGCTCATTTGAGTGGGCAGAAGGGGATAGATCCAAGATACTTTGTAGAATTAGAACCCATTGTACGTGGGGAATGAGGGAGAGGAAAAGAGCAGGAATGACTTTGTACTTGTAGATGATTTGAAGAATAATCGTACCCTCAACACAAAATAGAGAAAGTAAGAATAGGTCTTGGGGAAAATAAATTCCATTTTGCACATGTTGAGTTTGAGATGCCAGTGGGACATTTCAGTTGAAAATGTCTATGAGGCTGTTGGTGATATAAAACTAGAGCTCAGGAGAGAAAATAGAGCTGGTTGTATACATTTAAGGGTTATCTACATAGCAGTAATAACATGGTGGCTCAAGACTACCAAGAGAAAGAATGGAGAGAGAGAGAGAAGGCCCAAAACAGAACTTGGAGGGACACTCATAGTTAGGGTGTGAACTCCATGATAATCCAGGAAGATTGAGAAAAACTGGTTAGATAGGTAAAAGGAGAACTAGGAGAGAACATTGTTACAAAAACTCAGAGAGAAGACAGTATCCAAAAGAAGAGGATGGTCAACATTGTCAAACATTGTACAGAAGACCAGAAGGATGAAGACTGAGATTAGGGCAATGGTGTAGCAATTACATTCACCTGGGAGAAAGTTTTACCTCCCTAGGTCTAAATGTCTTCTTCCATCAATAATAAGGGAATTGGAATAAAGTCCCAGCTCCAAGTCCTATGATTTAGAAGAGTGATGGGTTTGGAAAGGGAGGTACTGGGAAACGTCCAGGTTTGGGGAGCATTTAGTCATAGTGCATTCCTTGCATAAATAACCCTATGGATAGGGCCTTACACTGTCTACAACTTTTTTTTCCTTCAGTTGTAGAAAAAGTGAATGAAGTAAGCAATGAGTTCAACACCAGAGTGACAATGATTTACTTGAATTGGAAAGTGTGGTGCCTCCTCACAATTCCAAATTCATGTAAATTCATATTTTCAGTAGCAGGCCAGAATATGGGAGATTCTAAATTAAGATTTTTGTATTTTTCTTGTCTTCCCCTTTCCTCCTGGGTTTTTTCCTCCATGGACTTTTGAAACAAAAGTCTCTGGGTGCTGTAGTAGACACAGCATTTACCATGAAGTCAGTAGACATAAGTTTGAATTTGGGCAGCCTCTTAGAACCTCTGTCTTCTCATCTGTAAAATGAGAACCTCTGTCTTCTCATCTGTAAAATGAGGATGACAATGCTTATACTACGCGTTGGGAAGAAAGCTCTTCAAAACAAATATAAATTATTATTCTGATGCAACATTACCAGTTTTACTGAGCTATTAAACTCCAGTCAAGTTTTGCCATCTCTGAAAGTTTATTCCTCTCTGTGTCTCAACAATAGGGAGTTAAGTGACTTGCTCAGGGTCATACAACTAAGAAAGAGTCTGAGGCCACATGTAAACTCAGGTCTTCCTGACTCCAGGGCTGGTGCTCTATCCCCTGGACCATAAGCTTATTTTCTCTTTGAATTACCCCTGACAGTCAGCTAATCACTTTACAATGTAATCACAGATTATTAGGGTACTATGGGCCTTAGAAATACCCTCTTATCAACCCTCTCATTTTACATATTAGAAAGTGGAGCCACAGAGAGGTTAACAGAAATTAGTAAAAAAACATTAAATGCTTATTTTGTGATAACCAAAACTGCCCTTAAGGATTTTATAGGGAGACAGAAGAAAGAAAAGAAAATATATAAAAGAACAAAACTAGTAAGTGCAGAAATCTTCATGATGAATTCTACTTGTATAGAGAAACATAGTTATACTGAGGAGTTGCTGGAGTCAAGTGGGGTTAGTCATAAAAGGGATATGGAGGGATTTTAAAGAAGAGGGGAATGGTATGATGAAAAAGACTTTCCATGAAGAAAGAATTGCTTGTATAAAAGTTCCAGAGCAGAAGGGGATTCTGTGTGTCTGTGTCTAGCTATCTATAGACTATCTGTATCTCCAGTAAGAGATAATAAGTGCTATGCCCATACCTAATATGAGAATGAGAGCTGGAGGGGAGGGGGGGGGGGTGGCTTAAACAACATGTAGTCCAATTCACATTTTATACAGCTAAGAAAAGGAAGCTGGAAGGTTTTTCCATCTACAGTAAAA
Source organism: Bettongia penicillata ogilbyi (assembly GCA_023548195.1). Taxonomy (NCBI): domain Eukaryota; kingdom Metazoa; phylum Chordata; class Mammalia; order Diprotodontia; family Potoroidae; genus Bettongia; species Bettongia penicillata. The sequence continues at coordinate 730,219 of JAJHZJ010000191.1, read as the reverse complement.
AGGGAGAGCTATTAGTTGGAATTTTTGACACCCGATGATCAAGAACTTTAATTTGAGGGGGCTGTTCCTTCCATAGCTTCTGAGAATAAGAATAATGACTATTTATCTAGCACTTAAAAATCTGAAAGTCTTTTGCTTTCAGAAATTTCAAATCAATGTCATCTGATTCTCGTTAACAGTCCTGGGAAGTCGGCACTACAGATATTATCACCATTTTGCTGGTGAGGAAAGAGGCTCAGAGGTTTCCTTGCCTATGGTCACATAACTATAAACTGTCAGAGGCAGGGTTTGAACCAGTGCTTTCTGATTCATGTCCCCCAATTTGGAATAATAAAAATTACACTTTAAAATGATTTCTTTGCCACCTACTCAACCCCCTTTTTTTTAACCTTTTGCCTAAAGTTATTTGTCTTTCTCCATTAGAAAATATGAGAACTCCTTTCGGGGCTGGGACTGTCTCTGCCTGCTTGTATTTGTAATTCCCAGCACCTGTGCCAGGTATATACTATAGTAAGCGCTCAGTAGATGCCTCTTGACTTGAAGTGTGTATTGCGATATCTTCTTCCTCGCTCTCCAATCTAATTTTCTTCCGATTCATCCTTTACCCTCCCGCGAGAATACACTTTCTAACGATGTGAAATGAACCCCGTCACTCTACAGCTCAAAACTCTCTACAGAAAATCCTCCCGACTTCCCTGGCTTGGCATTCAAGGCGCTCTCCTCACTGCACAATTTGCTCTCTCCTACGCATCACCCAGCCTTTCTTACCTCTACGTCTTGCTTATGGCTCTATCCTGCTCCATCCATCTCTATCAACTGGAATCCTACTCATCTTTTACGACCCAGTCCAGATACCATCTCCCCTGTCCAACTGAGTTTCTCAAAACCTCTGCCTACAAAGTATGAGCAACGACGGATCCTACATACCAGTACGATCCCAGAGCGCGTCTGCTTTCTGAGGACCAGCTTAAGTGGAAGCTCCTGCGGTCTTATAGATGGACACTGCTTACTGACAGGGGCTGAAAAGGGACATCTGTGCAAAAACATCACCTCCCAATTATAACAGCGTGGAGACCGATTGGGGAACGACCAAGAAAACTGTGGTACGTGAATGTAACAAAATATTGCGGAGGATGAACACGGAGAAGCACGGGGAAACTTCCCAGAAAACAATCCATGCGACGACTTCACCTTCCACGGAAAGCACAACCGGCACACCACGATCAGCAGTAGAGCTGCCATGTGACAGGAGAACGAGCCTGGCCCCAAAGAGGAGGCTTGAGAAGGCGCGGAGTGGGGGGCCACGGCTGCGGAACACGGAATAGACGCAGAACCTCAGCTCCCCACTGCAGAAAGACTATTTTAGGACACTGTATTTTCAGGCTTTTGTCAATTTAAAACTTTTTAACGTTCCTTCTTTTTTCTCAAGAAAAGTCTTGCTCCTCCGAGATGTCCCTTGCTGCACAGGACGGCTCCGGCGGGGAAGGGGGAAGTTTGGGGTTGCTCCAAGCTTCGATGACCTTTAACACGGACCCCCTGGAGAGACACAGACCTCTCTGAGGACCCGCCCCCCCAGGGTGTGTACCCCTGGTTCCAAGGCAGGTTCTTTTCGGTTCGGGACGGCGCTCCGCGGGGGGACGCTAAAGGTTTAAGACGGTTCTCGCGGCCGAGCCAGCCCGCCTGGGGTGGGGGTGTGGGCCTCCGTCACAGGGGCCCCTCGGGGCCCGAGGCGCATTGTGGGCCCCCCGCTCCCGGCGCACCCCCGGGGGGCGGCGATGGGGAGGATGGAGTTCGTGGGTCCCGTCCCTCCGGGGAGGAGGAGGGTCTGCCTGGCGGGAGGGCGGGGTTGGGGAGCGAGGGGGGCGCGGCCTCCGAGGGAGGCGGGGCGAGGGGCGCGGAGCAGGAGGGGAAACTGAGGGAGGGAGCGGTCGACCGGAGGAGCGGGCGTCAACCCTGCCCGGCGCGGGCCGCTGCGGCTCTCCCCCTCGAGGCAGGTGCGCGGAAGGGAAGGGAGGCCCCGCTTCTCGCCGCTGATTGGCCGGAGCCCGGCGGAACTGCCCTCTGGCGCCGCCTGCAGCCCGAGCGGGGGCACGTGGCTCGCCTCGCTCGGGCCGCCCTCGACTGCCCTCTTTTGGCTGTGGAGGGAGGAGCAGGGAGAGAGAGGGGCCGGGCGGGCTCGGGCACGCGGCTGCGGGAGGGCTGCAGCCCGAGGGCATCTGGGGGGCCTGCGCGCACTGAGGGTTCAACTGTTTGTCAGACGCATTGTCAGCCTTAAAGTGTGAGACAATTGGCCATTGTATCTTGGCCATCATAATTTACTATGGGAGGCAGCTAGGTCACACAATGAGTGGGTAGAGTACACCGACTGCGGACTGGACTTGTCTACAAGACCTGAGTTCAAATGTGGCCACAGACACTTACTAGCTGTGTGACCCTGGGATTTACCTCAGTTTCCTCATCTGTAAAATGAGGTGGAGAAGTAAATGGCAAAACTCCAGTAGCTTTGCCAAGGAAACCCTATGGAAAATATTGGTGTACTATGTACGGTCTGCAGGTCCAGGAAAAGTCAGACACAACTGAACGGTAACAAATTAAAGATCCGGAAGGATTTAGGTTTCCCTCTGAAGGCAGGATTAAAACCAGCAAAAATGAAGGATGTGCCCTAATTTTCCACTCTAAGAGAAGGATCTTCATTCTCCAGAGATTGGGGTAACGATCAGAAAGGGAAAGAAAAAGTCTTTAATTCAGTTACTAAAAATGACTCTTGCCTTCCCCTTTGACCAAATGGATGAAGAATCCACACAGGAAGCAGTAAAATTTTAAATTGGAATCAAATGATTCAGCAAAATAATTCTCTAAGGTGGGTCAACATTATAATTGCTTATGGTTATATCTGATGAATCAAACTGTTGATATAAACAACAAATATTAAAAAATTGTTTTTATATGTAATTGGGGGAAAATAAAGTATTATTAAAATAAAAATGAAATAAAAGTCTTCATAGAACTGTTGTTATATCTTACTGTCAAATTTTGTCAGTTTTGGGGAAACGCTATAGAGTATTAAAAATGTCCTGGTCAAAGCTATCGATAGCCAAGTGAAAAAAATTCTTCAGTTGACTAATAATCGGAGAAATGCAAATTAAAGTTACTTTGAGGTTCTACCTTACCCCTATCAGATTAGCAGAAAGGGAAAATGACAACTGGAGGGAGCATAGCCGTGCCCTGTTGGTTGAACTGTGAATTGATCAAAGCTGCTTTGGAAAGCAATGAAACAAAATCCAAAGAAGGCATTAAACTTTTACTTAGCAAATACCTCTACTAAGCCTATACCCCAAAGAGATCAAAGAAGGAGGAAAAGAACCTATACACATAAAGAAAATTTATAGCAGTTCCTCTCTTAGAAATTAGGGGGCCAGCTATTATTTGGGGAATTTCTAAACATAGTATAATATTGTGCTGTAACAAATGATGAAAAGAATTTTGAAAGAAATTTGGGGAAACCTGTATGAACTAATGCAGTGAAGTGAAGAGAATTAGGAAAATAGTTTATAAAACCTGTAAAGATGAACAACCTTGATAGACCTAAGAATGCTGACCAATTCAATGAACCGATAAACTGTACCACCCCACCTTCTGACAGATGATGAATTTAAGATGTAGAGTGGCACATACATTTCAATATGGACAATGAGGGAATTTGTTTGGTGTGTATGCATGTTTATTACAAGGATTTTTTTTTTCTTTTAAGTTAGGGATAGGATCTGAGGGAGAGAAAAATGAAAAATTTAAAAAGTATCTCAAATTGATTTTCAAAGGTAAAGGGAGACTCAGGTTTTTCTTTGTCCTTTCTCAAAGCAGAGATGCTTAGAATTGTAATAAAATGACCTCTGACAGCTTGAATCCCAAAATTGGAGTACAGGTTTGTTTTTTTTTTTTTCTTCAATACTAACCAAGAGAATATAAGTTTCTTGAGGTCAGCTTCTCCATCATCTAGCACAGTGTCTTGCAGGTAACAGAGATTTAATCAGTATTTAATCAACTGAATTAATACTCAATAGAGCCTCATTCAGTACCGGTTTTTCTTTCCTCTGACTTGGAATGACACTCCCTGAAAAGAGGAAGAACTGAGTCACTTTGGGTCAGTTAATTTATATGTCTCTCTCCCTCTGCTAATATGACTAATGAGAAAGGCTTGTCCAATAACAAGACTTGTCCACTGCCTTTCATACTGTGCACCAATTCACTGACAGGCCACAGCTGTCCTATGGGAATAGAACTGCTTTACTCACTACCGGCTTCATTCAGCTCCAAAATGGAAAACTGGATCTGAATGAATGTTGTCATTGTTATTTTTCCCCTTTAAACTCTAGTCCTGTTCCCTACAATGGCTTCAACTGTTTCTGCTTAAAAACCATATCTGTCTGAGATATTCAAAGATATTTGACAAGATTTCCTTCATCAAGGATTGTTTTGATCACATGCCTCACTTGAAATTTTACAACTGCTTTGTTAGGTCACTAGCAAGTTTTTATAAATGCTACAACGTTGTTTCCTTTCTCCAGCATACAGACTTTTACGAACTCATGGACATGATACAACTCCAAGTGTATTCAGAGGAAGAAATTCTTACCCAGGAGTGCATCATTTCCCTGAGAATCTGTTTCATTTGGAGGCCTTAGTTTTGTTCATTATATGTGTTAATAGAAGAAGAAAAAAAATTTAAGGTAAATCTTTTTTTTAAGCTTAAAACTATGCTCCTTTAAGAAAGACCTAGATTCCCATGTTTAAGTTCTGATTGGATGGAAAGAGAGGCAGAGTGAAAATAAATGAGTCCATTTTGATTTTTTCATGGAATATTTCAATAATGCCTCTACTGTCAAAGTCCAGACATTCAAAGAGGGCATTTTGGCTCCACGTATTGATTAGCTCTATGAAGGCCTTTTAGCTACTTATAGTCTATAGGTCTAAAGCTGAAATTCTATTGTTTGGAGGGAGTCATCTTTCTTAAAGGAGTCTTTGTTGATAGACTGAGTGCCTTCCCCTGTATAATCCACATTTTGTTGGGTATTGAACACACAATTCAGATGTATAATGCTATTTATCTAGCTCTTGAAAGTTTGCAAATCAATTTAAATACAAATCTGTATGAGATTCCCCACGAGCCTATAAGGTAGGTGGTGGTAGTGGTATTGTCATCCAGTTCAGTCATGTCCAACTCTTTGAGACCCTATGGACTATATGTTGAGTATGACAAAGATACTCAAGAGGTTTTTCAGCCCCTTCACCAGTGAATTAAGACAAGGTAGTATTTATCAATTAATCGACAAGCTACTTGTTACTCACCTGCTATTGCCATTGGACTTGGATGACTGGGGGAACTTTGGGCAACTTTGCTTCATTTAAATCCAATTCACACACAAGTCAGATTTTGCTCTTTCTAACAGATAAAATAATGCTTTTAGTCCATTCGTCCCTCTCTCTCTTCCCCATTCTTCACCTTGGGATGTTAAGGCAGCATTCCCACAGATCCCCAGACACCCTCTTCCCCTGCTCCCTCCAGGGGTGAAAGGTAGAGCTGGGTTGCCCTCTGTAGCTGTTCATCCTGCAAATCTGGACTAGGATTTAATTTAGTGTTCTTCTGAAGAACTCCCAGTGGTCTGGCTGACTTAGAATAATGGTAAGGAAAGAATCTTAGGCAAAACTGTCAACCCTATACTCTCCTTTTGGCCCCCTTTACTCCTTTCATTGATGTGCCAGCTTCACTCTGTCACCTGCAGAAGTGGGAGATGGTGGGCACAGACTGTTACAAATGATGTTATTATAGATACTCTGTTTGTTGGGTTTGTTTAATTGTTTCTTTGTTACGAAGGACAGGCTCAGTCAGTGAAAGAGTGGAGACTGTAACTGAGAAGTTTAATGTAAGAACAAAAGGGTAAGAAACCTAGTTTGTAAAAAATTTTCTTCTGAAAACACTTTTTTCACACAAATGACAGACTTGAAGTATTGCTTGCATTTATATATGATAGGAACACTCATGGCAGAGGAATGTATCTCTAAATGTAGAATTTCAGGCATCCTGGAATAGGAGGAAGAGATTTGACAGGCAGCATTGTAGTTTGTCCTTTGTTTTTGAAGAGGACCATGACTTCAGGAAAATGATGACATGACTTGCAATTGTCTTTGATTTGAGTGAGGGAGGGTTGTGCAAGGTCACCAGCCTTACCTTCTCCTCATAGAGCCATCTGGGTCCAGTGGGCAGGCAGCATATGGCTAAAGCTATGCTTCTCACCTGTGGCAGGGCACAGGATTGTATTATAATTTGTCATAGGAGATAATGAGATTGATTTTTGTGGGAGGTCTTACAGAAATTCACTTGTTAACATACAGTCCTAACATGGGCAGGAGCCAAATAGGATGGATCTCCTCCACACCCACAGGCTGATGGTTTGGGAACCAACATAAAAAAAGTCATGCCCAAAACTGAAAGTAATAAAAATCAGCATAAAATAGAGAAAATTAATCTGGTAACAGAAGTAGTCTATCCTCAGAGATGGTATGTAATGGGTCACTGATAAGATTGGAAGGTCTCCTGAAAGTTGCTAAAATGTTACCAAGATAAAATAAATACCATGGGGAGGAGGGAAGGGGTGGGGAAGAAGAGGGTTCTCACGGAAGGCTGAACCAAAAAGGTGACACAAGCAAAAGAAGCAAAACTTTGAAAGAAGGGAGTCCCCTTCAGCCTGCTAGAATGCCTGAGACAGAAGATAGAATGTTGAGCTCATGGAACATCGAATAGGAATGTTCAGCTGGAAATTTGAGCATGTGAAAAGGGTAGAGGGATTTCCTGTGGTGTGGTAGGAAAAGCACTGGGTGTGGAGTTAGAATATGTATCGTGATATTATCACCTTTGTGACCTTGTTCAGGTCAACACCTCCCAGGAAAGTGAGAGGATCAGACTGACAGCTTTCTTCTAACTCAAAAGCTCCCCTCCTGTGAAAGTAAGATTAAAGCTCAATTCTAGAAGGCCTCAAATGCCAGTGTAAGGTGTTGGCTTTTTTTTTTTAAACTTAGAGGCAAAGAGGAGCCCCTGAAGTTTTTTGAGTATGAGATTTCACTGGCCATACCTGTGCTCAATTTTCGATCGTTTCTTTTGACAGTTGTGTGAAAAATAGACTGAGGAAGAGAGAAATTGGAGGGAGAGTGACTAGGGAGAAGATTCCTACAGCAACTCAGTGATCGGGTCCTGAACTAGGCAGGAGCCACAGAAATATAAAGAAAATGACAAATGCAGAGGCTGCTGTGGAGAGATTTGGTGGAACTTAGGAAATGAGTGAGTGAGTGTGAGGAAGGGAGAAGAGTCCAAATTGAGTAAAACATGAATGATTGGGAGGACAGTCAGCAGAAATCGGGAAGTTAGACCGGCTTCAAGGAAAGAAAGTTGAAAAGTTCACTTTGGAGCACAATGAGTTTCAAGTGTCTGGAAAACAGGGCTTCTTAACTTGTTTTGTGCTGTGGATCCCTGGGCAGTCTGGCGAAGCCTACAGATCATTTTTCAGCATTCTGTTTTGAATGAATGAAAAAAAATACATAGGGTTTACAAAAAAACCCCAGAGTTAGTAAAAACAAAGATGTATTTTTCCCCTCCCAAATTCAAGCACACTCAGGTTGAGAACTCCTGCCCCAGATGGAGCTATCCAGCTGACAAGTGGAGATGCTAGACCAGGATTAGGGCTGGATATAGAGATTTGGAAGTCATCAGTTTAGAAGTGATAATTAAATCCATGGTAGCAGATGAGATCACCTCAAAATACTATAGAAAGTTCAGGACCAATGAGAACTAAGGAAAGGCCACCAGGTTTAGCAACAAAGAACATAAGATCACAGATATAAAGTCAGAATCCCCTGGAAACCAACACCTTCCTTTCACAAACGAGGAAACTGCTCCACAAAGGAGTTAAGTAACTTGTCCAGAGTCATACAGTCAAGAAGTATCTGAGGTAAGATCTGAACACAGGTCTTACTGAATCAAGGGCCAGTACCCTTTCTGCTGCATGTACAGGTGTCAATCACTCAGCCAACTGAGTGAGCTCCATGAAGCCTATAACACTCCAGAGTACTACCTGAAGCAGATTAAAATGTAAATGGTAAATATTTAACAATATTAATAAAAGTACAATAAAACACATGTGGTTTTCTGAGTCAATATGTGGCCTGCTGGGATCCTTACATAGTTTCAGATTGTTCAGTCATTTGTGACCCCATTTGGGGTTTTCTTGGCAAAGATACTGGAATGATTTACCATTTCCTTCTTCAACACATTTTACAGATATGGAAATTGAGGCAGATGGGGTTAAGTGACCTGCCCAGGGTCATGCAGTTAGTGTCTGAAACCAGATTTAAGCGCATGAATCCTCCTGACTTCAGGCCAGGTACTCTCTGTGCTATGGCACCATAAAACAACAACCCATAAAATAACACGTTTGCAACATGTTGACTTAAATGTTTTCATTTGATCCTTATAACAACCCTATGAAATAATCACTAAAGTTATTGTTATGCCTATTTTACAGATGGGAAAAAGAGTCTCAGAGAGGTCAAGTAACTTGCTTGTAGTCACAGAGAAAGTGTTGGAGACAGGATAAGAACCCAGTTCTTTCTCAAATGAAAGTTCAGCACTTTTCCCAACATACCATACCACTTTTCCATATGATTACAGAGATCATAGGGTGTAGGATGTGTTCAGGGAGGACCAGTACTTTTGGTGTGGTGGCTGCTGAGCCCTTTCTGGGGCTCTTTCCACCTTTGGCATCCACCTGTTCCACCTACCTCTCACCTGTGGCTCCAAGAAGCTGGAGGATGTGCAGCAACCCCACTCCAGTAAACCATTTTGGCAGATGGGCCAAGCCAGGTTGAGGGTAACCAAGTGTTCTCCAACCCATTGGTGACTTAGTGGGGTGTCTACCCAAGCATGTGAAGACTTCATCTGGTGGAATGGGCAGATGAGAACAATTTGTTCTAACAGCCATGAAGGCAGATGAAACAGGTGATATGGAGCACTTAGAGCTTGGTTAGACACTGAAGGCACCAAGGTCATCCACTGCATCCTGAGCCATTGCCCAGCCATCTTGAATCTGTCCTGCCACTGGACTATGATGACTCTGGAGGAAAGAGTGAGGCTGATGACTTCATGCAACTCTGCTTCACTTAAATCCAGTTGATGCATGAATCAAAAGACATCACCCATACCATTTCACTATTATGTTTCAAAGTCCTGTGGTGACAGGCAAGTGATGAAACGGTAGGTATGGATACACTGGGAGCTGTAGTCACAATTATGCACATAGGTGGCACATAGGCCATAGGGTCATTTCTCACTGGAAGCAACAGTGGAACTTGGCAGCCCCCTGGGTGTCTGAGCAGCCTTTTAAGGATCGCACTGCTCACCTCCTGGTGTGAGGAAAGTGGCTAGAAAAGGTGCCCTAAACATTGCCCCAACCCTGGCCTGATTACCGCAGCAGGCAGGATATCGAACTATGTAGTTGAAATACAAAAAATGTACAAAATGTACGAAAACATCTGCAAAAATCATTTCACTCACCACTGGCACATGGAACATGGGCACACTAGTAGATAAAACATATCATGGTGATGTCATTTTGATCCTCTTCGAAGATGAAGGACAACAACCACCAACAGAGAGCATAGATTTAGAGCTTCAAGGGACCTCATAGGCTACTTAGTCCCAACACCTTCATTTACAGTTGAGGAAATTTACCCAAGGTCACAAAGATAATAAATGTCTGAGGTAGGATTTGAACTTGTATCCCTAGACTGTAGAATTGGGGCTCTTTCCACTCTAGTTTAATAGAATCATGAAGCTGAAATGCCCTGCACATAGTGTCCATCAATAAATATCCATCAAATGAAAGAATAAAATGTATCTCCCTCAATTGTTAGTTTTTATCAATGGAGGAACAGTGAGAAATAAAATTAGCGAATAATGAGAAATCCAATCTCTTTGTCTGACATCAAGCTATGTTCTTTGGTTTCAGGTTCCTGCTACTTTATTATCTTCATTCCCCATTCCCCAACTTAATTTATAGTTCTCAGAAGGAAAGCACAGTTTTCTTTTTATCTCTCTATTTTTTTATTTCTGCTCTTTTCCTTCCATTTCGTTCTGGGGAAAGGAATGGGATAAATCTTTCGCTTTTATCACACACACACTCATACATATGCACATGTGTCTGAACTCTTAAGCACATGTGTGTATATGCAGTAATACAGTTATGCACACCCTAAGACAGCCTGGGTCAGAACACGACCCATTGCTTTTTTTATCGACAAGGATATTTTTAAAAAAACCATGTTAGCCCTATGCTAACTCTTAACAGAAATCAGAGAGAAGATTGACTAGGAAGAGAAAATCAATGTATGGGGAGCAACCCCAGACCCTTCAGACTGGAAAGTCATTTTCCAGTATCTGAAGACTTCCAGCATAAACCCTGCAGAGCCAAGATCCCACTGAATTAGCACTTTGGGAGGCCCTGAAACTCAAGTCAGACCAGGAGCAGCCCTGCAAGTGCAGATTTCTTCTGACCAATGTCCTCTAGCCCTGGCGGACAAGGGAGAGTATTTGAGGTAAGTCAATCTTTCTGCCTCATACAAACCCTTGTTAATGCAAAGATATACCCTGTACAAGTACATTCTAGGGAAAGACACTTCTCCATGACAGAGTATCCATTGCTCACTGCTTTGAGAAGCTCAGTGTAAAATAGTGGCCTTGATGGCATTTTCAAACAGTTAATAAGAATGATTACCTTCACATAGTACATGTGTATTGAAGACATCTACTTGGCAATATTTAATACAGTCTAACAGACTTTTTCATTAAGAATTATTTTCTGGAACAGCAACATTTATCCTCACCTTAAGATGTCATGCTGGTAGAAGGCAGATTTTGTTTATACTTTGTGGCACAGGAAAGAGAGGAACAAAGGGTTTGATTTGGCCACACACTGAGCTGAAGGAGGGAAGAGAAGGAAGAGGGAGAGGAGACAGGAATGAGGTCCACATCTGATTTCCCATCTGGTGCTGAGGACATCCTACTTTTCCATTGGAGAGCCTACCTCCTCAAAACATGGCAGAAAGGAGGTGGAAATAGGTTGCCATGGTAGTCATAAGCTAGGAAGGCCATTTCCAAGAGGGAAAGCAAGCTCCAGCTCAGCGACTAAATAAGATACAGGTTGAAACAAATGTTTCAATACTTAGCTCATCTAGTTTAGTCCTTGAAAAACTGCTTGGCCAGCTCAAAAGTGGGTGAACTGAAAGCTTATCTCAAAAGTCGTGATTTTTTTTAAAAAGAAAGACTGTGTCTTTTATGATTTAGAAGAATTCACATTATTATCCACACTAAAACGTCCTTTTTTCCTGTATTCAATTCCCACCCATCCCCAAATTTGTTTTTAGTTATATATGAAAACTGTAAGAATTTCAGAGAATTATAAAGGTTACAACTCAGATATAGGCATGTCTGATGGACTACGTCAAGAAATGACTCAAGAAAATGTGTCTGTTCAGATCTCAGTTGCTTGGGTAGGCAGTCCTCTGAAACCCAGACCTGGGGTTGACTCCAGGTTTGATGGTGAGAGGTTTTGAACAGGTTTTCTCTACAAAGTCCTACACCAAATTTCTGTTGGTGAAAAGTCTTTTACACTGGGACCCTCTCTTTCCATTCCCCTAGAGAATATTCCAGCCTAGAAGCCATGAGGCAACAGTGATCCCCTCTGACTTCAGGCTGATTCTATATCTTTGGCATTCCTGATATCCCATAAGCTCCTAATGGAGCTTCTCTATTCCTTATGGGTGCTGTTGCTGCTACTTCCAGCAAGATGACTCCAGCAACTTCATCAAGGGTGGACAATAGAGCTCTTTTCTTACATTTTAGAATCCTGTTCAATGGTACCATCCTGCGGAGAGATGAGAAAAGAAAGGGATTAGGAAAAGAGACTGAGGAAATCTTGCCATTACTTGTACGATTCTCCTAGAATATAAAGTTTAAGTTCCCCTGCTTTCTATTTGTGGCTCCCTCCACAATATGGCACCATCTTGCTTTTTCATATTATATCAATTTTTGCCCGAGTCTGGTAGGGTGATAAGGCACAAATTCAGATAACTACATTCAGTGGCTTCTGGTCTCTTTATTATGAGTATTGTCTCACTATACAATGCTATGACCAAATGCTATGACCAAAATATGCATCATCTTCCTTACTGGTGATGAATTTCTGCAAATTTAGTCAGGCTTGTTCATGATCGACTGACATAAAGTCTGTTACAAGGCCCAACAGGTCCTACATATGCTATATTTCAATATTTCTGTTATTCTTTAAGAATCTGTGATTCTCTGATACATTTGGATTACTAGCCATTTCTCATACATAAAATTATCTCTCCCACCTCCCTATCATTACACAGGCTGAAACCCATGCCTCGAATATATTTTTTCATCACTCCTGCCTCTTAGAATCCCTAGCTTCTTTTAAGACATACTTAGGTCCCTTCCTGTTGTTAGTACTCTCTGCCTCTTGAAATTAATTTATATTTACTTAAATACCTATCACAACAGTAGAATGTAAGACAGGGAACCCTCATCTTTGTCTTTGACTATCTAGTGCCTAGCATTATCCGTTGTACCTAGCGCATGCAAGATGCTTCGGGGGAGGAGGAAGAGACATCCTTTTAGAAACGTACTGGGAGGCTGAAATGGCAACTTTGTTCTTTGATGATGGTGGTGGGGGTAATTTCTGACTGACCGTCTGTACGAACAAGGATGTAAGTAAGCTCCAACCAAGTAACCAGTCTAAGCAAGCAATACAACAAACTATTGAGCCTTCCGTTGCAGGAAACTAAGGACTTATCTTTTCTTCTGTGGCACAATAGAAGGATAATGCTAATTGGATGTTTACTTGAAGCAGATCTAAAAAGCTGTATAAGCCAAGGCTAGGTCCCTGGAGTCTGAAAATGCCCCTAGGGAGCCATTTTGCTTTCCATGCTAATATATTTCTTTTCCCTGAACTCTCAAAGAAATCAGGTTAAGAAATTCATCCAACACTTAATAAATGTTTGTTGCATTGAATTGAGTTGGAACTCATGTCACTCCCACGCATGTACACTATATTCTGTCCATACTAGACAATTCTTTGCATTTTGGTCGTGCTTGGCATTCTCACTGTTCCTTATCTTTGGTCATTGAAATGCCTCTTATTCTTTTCTTTTCCTCTATGTATTTTTATCCAACTTTTTAAGCCCAGTTCAAATGGAGATGAGTACTATTATTATCCCTGTTTTACAATGAGAAAACTGAGGCAGGCACGTTCAGTTAGTAAGTGTCTAAGGCTAGATTTGAATTCAGGTCTTCCTGATTCCAGGCCCAACTCTCTATCCATTGTCCCCCAGATGCCACTACGTTGTTGACCTGTTTTGGGGACGGGTGGAATCTCAAGGCAACCAGGAGTGGCTTGAGGGTAACTGAAATGAGCAAAGACCATCTCAACCAACCTCATTATTTTGCCTAGGTTTATGCCGTTGGCATGAGTGTCTCTGTATTGGAGATTTGGGGTCAGAAGGGACTGCTGAGTTCTATTATGAGGAACTTGGGGTCTAGAGAAATTCAGTGACTTTCACAAAGTCACACAGCAAATAAGCAGCATAACTGCAATTTGAACCCAGGTTTCCTGATTCCAAATTCCTTTCTCTTTGCATCACACAGATATGTGGCCACTCAGGGGATCTTTGTGGTATTCAGCAAGAATCTCAGGATGCCCTGGTTCTGCCTCTGTCTTGGCACCTAGCTGCCTTCGGACAAACACTACCACAATGTAGACTGGTATCTCTCATCTACCTTAAAGTCCACACTGTTGTATTCACTCAACCATGGAGGTATTTACTAAAGTGTCTAGTCAATCACTGTCTGAGCCTCTAGGCTGGATCTGCCTGGACTCTTGCTGAAGAAGTGAGGGAGAAAAGAACAAAGACAATGTCTATGCAGATCCAAACCCAACAGGAACCATTCTTCGAGGCTTAGAACAAGCCCCACATGAAAGTTTTCTTGACCACCTTAGTCTACTGTGACTGATCTGGCCTCTTACATAACTCATAAACTCACTCCCCCATTTGAGCCTCATTTACTACCTGGTATTCATATTTAATTTCTCAGGTCTGTCAGTTTTGGAGTGGATCTATGATTTCATCCTCACAGAGATCTCCAGTTTGAAGAAACTCCTTCTGATGAAGATTGCCACTTGTTCTACAGTTTATAGATTTAGAATCTGAAATTTATAGACTGAGAGGATTGAGAAGTTATGATGTCTCCAGGGTCACAGAGTCAGATGATTCAGATCTAGGTTTGAACCTGAGTTTTTTGGACTCCAAGGCCAATTTTCTCTCCACTGTTCACAGATGCCCCTGTGTATCCATCATCCCCCAATTGTTCAAATATTTGCTTCATAAAGGTGCTGTAGAGATCTCTGAGCTAATCACTAATACTGCAAATTGATTATCAAGAGTGTTTAAGAAATCCAAACATCCCTTACTTTAGTTAACTGAAGAATCAACAATGATTTTCATTATTATAGAATGTCAGAGTTGGAAGGAACCTCAGAAGTCATGTGGGACTATCCAAATCCAATTCATGCATCTGATCCATAATACCCCTAACCTCTGCTTGAAAAGCTCCAATAATGGGAACCTGAAACCCTTCCCCCTTATCCAACTCCTCAAGGCAGAGTGTTTGGAAAGCTTTAATAGCTAGGAAGTGTTCCCTACTTTTCAGCTAAAATCTGATTACTCTTAACTTCTACCTGTAGATACTAGTTCTGCCCACTGGGGCCAACCAGAAAAATTTCGATCTTTTTTTCTACATGTTGTTGTTCAGTTATGTCTGATTCTTCATGAACATATTTACAGTTTTCTTGGCAAAGATACTGGAGTGGTTTGCCACTTCCTTCTCCAGATGAGAAAATTGAGGCAAGCAGGGTTAAAGACTTGCCCAGAGTCACACAGCTAGTGTCTAAAGCTGGATTTGATCTCATGGAGATAGGTTTTTCTGGTTCCAAGCCCAGTGCTCTATTCACTGTGTCACCTAGCTGGTAGTTTTTTCTACATGACAGAGCTTCAAATACCTGAAGACAGAGGGTGTATTTTCTTTATGTTTTGTCATTTCCAGGCTGTTTTCTTCAACTAATACTGGGATGGCATGGATTGTAGTCCCTTCAACTTGGCTGCTCTTTTCTGGATACTCTCCAATTTGTTGATGCCCCTTCTAAATTATAGTATCTAAATTATGGTCCCCAGAACAGGACATAGTACTATAGTTATGACTTGACTGGTACAGGACATCAGGACCATCACATTCCTTACTAAAGTCTCAAATAGCCACCTTGACTTCATAGCCATGTGGAGAGCAAAGGAATTGTGCTAATTTTCCCCATGTGCACAGTGTCTGCACTTCAGCGCAGTTAGAGCAGATGCAATGTGAGAAGCCCTAGAAAGTGTTCCAGGCTCCATCCAACATCTCCCTAGAAAGTGTCCCTCACTGCCCACCCCACCTCAGCTCCATCCAACATCTCTCTAGAAAGTGTCCTTCTTTCACTGCCTACCCCCACTCCATCCAACATCTCCCTCACTTGTGCCTGAAATCTCATAGAAGTGCTGCTGCCCATCAGCCCTAAGTTTTAGATTCAATTTTTTGGATGTCTTCTTACTCATTCCTAATGCTTCCCAAACTGTGAATCCAAACATATTTGGTGGCAGCTGGGTATATCTGGGTGACTAGAAGAAAGAGGAACCTGAGACCAGGGCACAACCACCTTGTGATGTCTCTGCTCCACCCTTACAATGCAGACCTAGCAAGCAGGTATCAGGAGTAGGGAATTACTGAGGACCAGATCCTTTTCAAGCACCCAGGTAGAATCACTTTTGTGTGTGTAAAAATTCCAGAACCATGGACAAGGAAACAAATGGAAAAAAAAACATCTTATCTTGTCCTTGTGAACCCTCTGAGAAGAATGACCCATTCCCCACTCTAGCAAGGCACAAGGCCAGAGAGGCTGGCACCTTTGTGATTTCACAATGAGGACAGTTTACAAATTTGTATAGAAAATAAGCATGCAATAAAGGAGGTGTGTGATAAATAGCCATGTCCCTGATTTACCTCTGCACTGTAGGTTGATGGCATAGTTGGGGCTTCATCGGTGGTCTCAGAATCTGTTGCTAGTTGAGAATGCCCTGTTCCAGTATTGCTTTCTTGGTTGTGTGTTTTTTCTTGGTTGTCTGTGTTCTCAGAAATACCTGCCTTTTGCTCATTTTCTTCTTTGTCTTTTTCTGACTCGGTGGTATTATCTCCTTCCTTTTCCTCAGGGGTATTTTGGGGCCTCTCCTCATTTGTCCCTGTGGCAGTACTCTGTTTCAGTGCCCCATTTTGAGGCCCTGTGTTCTTCGGTCCAAGTTTTTCCTCTTCAACTCCTGTGCTTTTCTCAGATGTTTCCTCCATCTCTGAAGGAGGGTCTTCACTTGTCTTTTCCTTTCTATCCGCTCCAGAATCCACTGGAGATGTCTCCTTTTCATCTTCCTTAAAGCTCTCACTTTTTTCCTCTTTATTATCTGTGGCTCTCTGGAGGGGTTCTCCTTCATCATCTTCTATGGTACTCTGTTTCCCCTCTTTATTTTTCACAGCATTTCTACATGATGTGGCTTCTTCCAAGGCTCTGCTCCTTTCCCCTGGGTTCTCTATCATACTGCAAGATCTTCTTAGCAGAGGTTTTTCATCAGACTCCAGCTTTCTCCTCATCTCTCTGCCCATTGCCCTGTTACTAGAGAAGGGAGACCCTAAGGCTTTGCTCTTGGATGTGAACACCTCATCACTGTCCTCTTCCTTGGCACCATTCTCCTGAGATAATTCAGTAGCCCCTAAATCTCCCAGATCTACCCCACAGTCTGATTGAGACCGTCTGAATCTCCTGGAGGGAGGTCTCCTCTTTATTGACCCTCGTGTCCTCACCTGCGGGATGAAACCAAGAGAGAAAAGTGTTATAACATCTAATAATGTCTTGGTCTAGGCATTGTTACCCAGTCAAAATAGCTTGGATATTGATAGCTATCCATCCCTTGCCTTCTTCCTCCAATGGATAGAGCACCAGCCCTGGAGTCAGGAGGATCTGAATTCAAATCCAAACTCAGACATTTACTAGATGTGTAACCTAGGCAAGTCACTTAGCTCCTATTGCCTTGCTCTTCCCCCCAAAAAATAGAAGCTCACGTTTCATGGTACAGTATAAAGAAGGATGAATGTAGAATCAAGGGGCCTCAATTCTGTCCTGTGCAATCTGTGTGAACTTGCAGACAAATGACTTTCACCTCTCTGGACTCAGTTTTCTCAAGTGTAAAATTTGGGGGAGGGGTGGACTAGATAGCCTCTAAGGTTCCTTAAAGCCATTATTCTATTTCAAGAAACTCCATGGCAAAGCCTTTTGCAAAGGAAATGATTACTTTCCAATTTTTATCTACTTTATGTGGCAAGATGTCACCAAATTGAGTTTTCTTAAGGTAGAATATAGAATACTACAGTGAATGGTACATGGAACTTATCTCTTTAATAAAAACTAGAAAGATTTCTCAAACAGCTATCCCTGCATAAATGACCCTATGTAATAATTGCAGTCTGGGATGCTAACCCGTGTGCACAGATTCATCAGAACATTAGCCATCATCTTTGACTTTGGATGTCACTTTACCTACGTAACTGGAGACAGTTTTAACTCCCCTCCTCTCCTTTTTTGGGGGAAAGTAGCAGGGTAGAGGAGAGGATTGTACAGCTACATTCTCTGGCAGTCAAGGGGGTCTTAGGAGGAAGTAGGAGGTAAGCAATCAGACTCTACTACAGAGAGCACAATACTGATGGGCTGGACACGTTGTACAAATGCCAAAGGTGCACTGAACTAAAAGACTATTTTATGGAGAACTCACACAGAATAAGCGCTCACAATGGTGGTCAAAAGAAGCAATACAAGGTCACTCTCAAGGTCTCTCTTAAGAACTTTGGAATTGATTGTGTGACATGGGAGACATTGGCACAGGACCGCCAAGCATGGCATGCCCTCCTCAGAGAAAGTGCTGTGCCCTATCAGCAAAATAGAACTGAAGTAGCACAAAAGAAGTTCAAGATGCACAAATTTAAAGAATCCACCACAAAAGTTCACATGAACTATTTGTGCCCTACCTGTGGTAGATCATTCCAAGCTCTATTGGTCTGATCAGCCACTTTGTAACCCATTGTGTTGGACACTTTATAACTTGACTTTAACATAGTGATGTCATTTTGGTCCTTTTTGAGAACCAATCAAAGAAGTGAGGAAGGAGAAGTAAATAGGATCGAATATATTCTGACTATAGTCCAAGGCTAGTCATGCCACTGGTTTCTTATGCACCTCTGAATGGTTTTTGCTTTTTTTGATGTTCAAATTCTCCCTGGAATAATACTGGAACTTGCAGACTTTCTGTCCAAATCTAAGCTAAATCAAATGCTCACTTCTCCCTTTTAAAAATCATATTATTCATGAATAGCTTTTGTTTTTATATCACCTTGCTTTCCAAATAAATCTCTCCCCTCTTCCCTTCCTAATGAGGCATCCTTTATAACAAAAAAGAAAAAAAAGCAATTCAGCAAAACTGGTCAACACATTGACCATGCCTGATTGTATACAGTAGTACATAGGCATTTTCCCCCACATCTACAAGGAAGGGAAGGAACTTTACCTTTCTCAGGTCTTCTCTAGTGTCAAACTTGGTCACTGTAATTACCCAGCACTAATTTTATTTGTGCATTCTTTCTATTTTCATTGTTGTAATCATCTGTAGTTATTGTGTATATTGTTTTCCTGAAATGTGCTTGCTTCATTTTGAATCGGTTCATCGAAGTCTGCCAGTCTTTTTCTAAATTTTCATAGTCATCATTTTTTTCTAAACATAGTAATATTCCTTTGTATTTATATACTATAATTTGTTTATCCATCTCCCAGCTGATGGCTGAATGGGTACTTTTCCCCTCTCTGTTGGACTTGAGACATACCTTATTGTAACAAGGTAGATGGCTGCCTTCAGGGGGTTGGTCAAAGCTGACTGGTACCTCCTCTGGTTCGGTGGACCGGGATCTAACACCTGGGCTGCTGGGGGTGGATGGTGGACTATGAAATGGAGACACAATGGCCTTTAATCCAGGACTTTTAGGTGAAGCCCCTGGCAACAGGGCAGCAGGATCAAAGGCTAAATTGGCCTGTGGAAAGAAAATGAGGAATTTCATTGTAGGGTGGGGAGAGAACCTCTCTTAGTCTGCCAATCACCTGGCAGAAGTGATTACAAGCAAGTTCTATGTCTGTTTTTCATATTACCGACAAGGAATTAAATGTCCATTGGTTCTTTATTTGATGTGATTTTTCCCCCTCTCACCCATGTTCCTACCCCATCCAGGTACCAGGAGGCAGCAGCGTGGACCCAACAAATATTGTTTTCCCAGTAAACACTAAATTATAGTGTCAGTGACTCCAATCAGGGATTGTTATCTACTTACCACTAGTATATAAGGGGCCCTCAAAACTTCAAAGATGATCACCCTCTTCTCCCTAGACAGTGCCAGCTGCTTCATCTTTCCCCAGTTTAAAAGGGCAGGGAAGTAGCAGAGTGGATTGTAGCATAATCCACTTTGAGTCAGAAAGACTTGAATTCAAATCCTGTCTTAAACACTTAATAGCTGCCTGAAATAGGGCACTTAACTTTCCTTAGCCTCAGTTTCTCCATCTATAAAAGGGATAAAAATAGTACCTCCTTCCAGGATCATTGTGAGGATCATGTGAAATAGCCTAGATAAAGGGCTTTGCAAACCTTAAGGCACTTTATAAACGCTGGCTTACTATTATTAGAGTGATGGGCATGGCACCTGTCAGAACCATCCCTGGACCGCCAACCACCCATCACATCACCTCCAGTGAAACCTTTTTACAAGTGATAACTCATTAAAAACAATCTTGAAGATAAAAAGAAACAAGTAGAGGGAAGAAAAATATACCAAAAGAGCAACTGGAATCTGAAGGCTATGTGAAAAAGAGAGGATGCAAGGATGGGGAAGGGCATTGTTGCTCCAAAACCAGCCCTAGTTCTGTGCCTCTAGTCTTTCTTGGAAGATTAAATTAGGGGGGATTAGTTGTTGTGAGTATTTCAGATCAGTTTTGTTTTTAACATCAACTCCTTTACTATGTGGCAAAGAAGTTTCTTAGACTAACCATAGTCTCCTATGTAGTATATCTTTTTGAACACCCTTTAACCTTTCTTTTTTTACCAGAACTATGATTTTATTACTACAGAGAACTCTTCAAATTCTCTCTAAAAACTAGCAATTACTCTGTAATTCATAATTTCAGAGACTTGCTCAGGGTACTGAGAGGTTAAGGGACTTGCCTAAGGTCACACAGCCCAAATGGCAGAGGGAAGACCCCAAACTAAATCTTTCTGACTTCCCTATCCATTATACGACTCTGCCTCCCTTTAACATCATACTATATAATTATCGTAGTGTTTGTAAAATTGATTTATTTCATTTAGATCACTCACTCTGTTATAATAGCCAGTAGTACATAGTGCTTCAAGATGTCCAGAAAAATTTCCCTCAGTCTCGTGAGGTAATAGTACAAATATTATTATCCCCATTTCAAAACCTAGCAGATGAGAACTGAGTCTCAGAGAACTGGAGGGATTTGTTCATGCTCACATAGGCTGGTAGCAGCAAAACTGATACTAGAATCCAGTTCTAGTTGATTTCAAGTCCAATATTTCTTCCATTACCACATCAATTCATTATCTATGAATTTGTATGGTTGCATGATTCCACAGTGGAGTTTTGAGTCTGTTTTCATTTGCTTACCCCAAAAAGCTTAGAAGAAATAGTACACCACTGATTCTTAAATAACAAAATAATCTTTGATTTGGACACATCCTGGAGCAAGTCAGATAACTTCCTCCCTATCTCTTTTCCTTCTCTCTCCTCTCCTTCTCTCTCTCTCTCTGTCTCTGTCTCTCTCTCTCTGTCTTTCTCTTTCTTTGTCTCTGTTTTTATTTCTTTATCTGTTTCCCTCTTCTTTCTTTTCCTTCCTTCATTCCTTCCCTCCTTTCTTCCTTCTTTCTTTCTTTTCTCTTTCTTTCTCTCTCTCTGTTTTTCTTTCTTTGTCTCTTTCTCTCTCTGTCTCTGACTCTCCCATTTTCTTTCTTTGTTGTCTCTTTCTCTCTGTTTCTCTTTCTTTGTCTCTTTCTCTCTGTGTGTGTCTGTTTCCCTCTCCCTTTCCTTTCCTTCCTTCCTTCTTCTTTTCTTTGTCCCTGTTTCTTTCTCTCTCCCTTTCTCTCTCCTCTCTGCCTTTGTCTGTCTGTCTCTTCTTAATAATAGTTCACCTTTATAGAGTGCTTTAAGGTTTTCCCAAAGTGCTTTCCTCACAGTGCAGGCTGTTGTTGTGAATGGAATGGTTAGGAGTCACTCAGAAGTTTAGCATCCCTTCATACAGATCTCCCTCTATCATTCTGGGTTAGCCACCATTAGCACAGGCTGGAGAAGTTCCCTTTCTTTGGGGTGGGGAGACAATTTAGTCATCAATTAATAGTCACTAGAGCAATAACTAGGGTGGTGGTGAGGGCATGCATGTAGGGCAGATGCTGACAGTATTTTCAGTCTGTTATCAGTATAGGAGGTAGCACTTAATTAGCAATGAGTGGCTAAAATACCAGAAGGTCAAGTCCTGTACATCTCCTCACTCCCAATACACTCTGAGGCTGCACCTCATATTGGCCCAGTTGACCCTGATACTGATACTCTCTCCCCTCAGGGCATGAACTTCTCTCCTAGCCTCCTTTTGGTATCCAGCCCACCCAATCTGAACTGAACTGTGCTGCTTTCCCTGGCACAGAAATTGCTAGTTATAGCTCCGATGGTTGTATAGGTACCATAAGCAAACTACACATAAACAAGGGTTGGGCCAAAGGAGGAATGTCATCACCCCCAAAATAAAAAGTAACCATTGAGTGATGGTAATCGAGTAGGAAATGCAAATTTCACTTACCTGTAGCTTCTCAATCAAAGGGGAATTTTTCACCTTGATTTTGGGAGGGTGGCCCGCATTGGGTGATGGTTTCTATAAATCAAATAGACCAAAAAAGCACTGTAAGAATGAGGACAGGGAGAATTGCTTCTGGATGGAACCCACAAGCCAGAGAGGAAATAAGAAAAGTGCTGTTGTTTTTATTGCTTTGTTTCAGAAGACCACCCGCCTCAAGCAGATGTGAGTCCAGTCCCTTTGCCTCTAGTAAGATGAAAATTAGAGAAGGACCTCCTAGTTGAGAAGACACTTCTGCCTGGAAGAAATGAAAATCTCTGTTCTAGTCCTTATTTTTCAAAAAGGTGGGTTAACTAGACTATGAGTTAGAAGGGCAAGGTAGAGAGTATCTGAGGATATATTACTGAACCCCACCCTGAATAAATCAGATTTTGGGAAGATATATTTATAACACCTTGGGGAAGTCAACCAATGACATCTAGATAACTCCACACTCTGTGTGTGTGTGTGTGTGTGTGTGTGTGTGTGTGTGTGTGTATTTCTGATCCTCATTTAACAAAAGAGGGAACAGAGGTTGAGCTGTGACACTAATGAAATACAGGTCTAGACCAAGGTCTGGAAAGTATCAAGATGGGTTACAAAACCACATCTCTTGACTCCAAATCCAAAGAGATCTCTTTCTACTAGGCTCTGTAGCCTCTTGGTTGAACGGTAATGGTTACCTAGTCAAGTCAACGAGTACTTAGTAAGCACTAACTATAAACCAGGCATTGTGCTAAGTGCTAGGGATACAAAAAAATGCAAAACGAATGCTGATTTCCCTTCTTTCAATACTGTGTTTTACTGTCCATATCCTTAAGGCCTGCTTGGTACATATTTAGAAGGCTCTGAAGGACTACCCATGGAATATGTGGAGAGAAGCAACCAAAGATGGCATGTCCCTGGTTCTATTTGCCCCTTCTGGTCCTCAATACCCAGTGACCATGCAGTAAACATTGCTGAGTAAGGGAAGGACTAAGAAAAAACACACATACACACACACATACATACACACACACCAAAACCAAAACAAAACATGACTGAGTGGAATTAAATTGAAAAGAAACTAAAACTGAAATAAGCAGGAACCATGGTGCCCAGAAGCTGACAGCAGATGGCAGCATTTTCTTTCACAAGTTTTTCAACCCAAGGCACGTGCTGTAAGACTTTGCCAGCGGTGAACAGACAACAAGGTGGGGAAATGGCTTGATACAATCATCTTGTGCTGGTCCTCAGGAAGGTGAAATCTGAGTTTTCTAAGTGCCTTGCTGTTCAGTGTGCTTATCAAGAAACAAGAGGATCACAGCAACATCAATGACTTCTGCAGGGGAGCTCCTTCCTCCGTCTCTTCTCTCCTTTCTTTCCCCCTTCCTTCTTTCCTTCTTTTCTTCCTTCTTCCCTTTCTTTCCTCTTTCCTTCCTTTTTACTTTCCTATCTACCTTCTTCTCCTCCCCTTCTTTCCTTCCCTCCCTCTTTCCTTTCTTCCTTTCTTCTCATTTTGCCTCCTTCCTTCCTTTTTTCATTTCCATCCTCCCTCCCTTCTTTTCCCCCTTCCTTCCTTCCACCTGTATTTATTAAAGTACTCGCTACACGGAAGCCGGTGCACTAATTATGGAAGACACAAAACAAAAACAAAATGACATAGTCCCTGATTTCAAGGAATTTCTGGTCTAACAAAGGAAAACATCATGCACACAGATATGCAAACTTATGCAAACATATACAAATTACTTTCAGAGGGCACTAACAGCTGGGGCCATCAGGAAAGGCCTTGCTTTAAGGTTGTAGGTGATAGCTGGTTAACGTTAATTTCAAGGGCAGCCTTGAAGGCAAAAAGGCCTGAACCCAGAAAGAAGCCAAGCATTCTAAGAAGTGAAGAGAGAATGCATTTCGGAAACTGAGAGACAACTCATGCAAAGACATGGAGGTGGGAGATGGCCCTTCAAATCTGGTGAACAGAAAGTAGGTGATTTGCCTGGAACACAGAACACATCAAGGGGAATAATATGAAATTCCTCCATCTCCTGCCCTCTTAGAAGTTACTGGAGTGAACCCCAAAAAATTATTCAGAAAAATTAATAGCATAGATAGGATGAAAAATATGCTGGGGAGAGCATATCTCAGTAAGATTGCACCATTGTAGTGTCTTACTCAAATGAACAAGCATTTCCTAAGCATTTATGATGTGCCAGGTCTTGCTGCTAAGAGCCCAAAATGAAATACAAGCAAGAGGAAAGACAGTCCCTGCCTACAAGGAGCTAACATTGTAATGGGGGAAGATAGAAGGAATTGAAAAATCAATTAGATTAGAGGCCTCCAGCTTAATCCTTTTGTTTGACAGATGAGGAGATCACCTCCAAGAGATAAGAGTCAACTTGCCTTAAGTCCCCCAGAGAGCTGGTGTCAGAACCAGGACCAGAACGCAAGTTTCTTCTCTCTACTGATCAGCTAGCTAGCTACATGGGATTGTGGGTGTTAGGACAGTGAATTTCTGCTGAGACCTGTCAGACTGATGAGGACACCATAGGATCTCTCCCTTCAAGTATTGCGTTCATAAGAGCCAGTAATTATATACAAAAGAACCTCAAAGGTCACCTGATTTTGTTTTTACAGATGAGGAAACTGAAGCCCAGGGAGTCCAAGTAACCTGTCCAAAGTCAGGCAAAAATCATATGAGATAGACTTTGAACCTGGATCTTTGGACTCCAAAGTTAGGGCTTGGCCCAACGCTGCTCACCCTCACACTTATGTGCTGCCCTCTTTCCTGGTGTTCTGCTACTGGTAACTGTTACCAGAAGCATTGAGTGACATAGGAGTGCTCTGAGGGGTTCAAATCCCTTTACTGGTTCCCTATGCCAGATTGCCTATTCAAAACTCCTTGTCTAGCTTACTTTTATGTGAACTTCAAAGTCCTTAAAGATGCTAGGCAGAGGAACCTAAATTGTGCATCCTTCTGTTAAAAAAAGACTCCCTTCCTTAGCAAGTCACTTGCCTTTCTATCCAAGAGTTTCATCCCTGCTTCGCTGAGCCCTTGGCTACTCCATTAGTAATAGCTGGGAACTGGAACTAACAGCCAAGGTAGGAACAGCTAGGTGGCACAAAGGATAGAGTGCTAGGACTTGGACTCAGGGGTATCCGAGTTCTAATCCAACCTCAGACACTTACTAGCTGTGTGACCCTGGGCAAATCACTTAACTTACGTTTATCTCAGTTTTCTCCTCAGTAAATTGGGGATAATAATTAGCACCTGACCCTCCGAGGGCTGTTGTGAGGATCCAATGAAATAGTAATTATAAAGTGCTTAGCACAGTACCTGTCATATAGTAAACACTGCATAAATGTTAGGAATGAGGATGATGATCTCCTTTATCCCTCTCCAGTCTCCAATCCTTTCTCTCCAGACTATCTCCATCATACTTTCTCACCCTGGAAGTTTGTTCTGCCCTTCTGGTCCTTTCCTCTGATTGTCTGGTTGCTCTCAATACCTCCATTTTAAGGAAAGTATCCATGTCTTCATTCCTCTCCAAGGTCTATTTTTGACTCTGTAGACTTTTTTCTTCATTCCCTCTCAGAGTACCTTCTCCTTACCTACTCCTCTTTTGATTTTTCAATTCCTTCTATCTTTCCCCATTACGATGTTAGCTCTTTGTAGGCAGGGACCATCTTTCCTTTAGCTTGTATTTTATTTCAGGCTCTTACTGCAAGGCCTGGCACATTGTAAATGCTTAGGAAATGCTTGTTCATTTGAGTAAGACACTAAAATGGTGCAATCTTACTGAGATATGCTTTCCCCAGGCTTTTCCATCCTATCTATGCTATTAATTTTTCTGAATAATTTTTTGGGGTTCATACCTATAATACCATTGATATAGAGAGTGCCCAGTGAGGAAACTCACAATACCAAGCCATGAGAAGTTAATGACTTGCCTAAGGACCCACAGGCAGATGAAGCAGTGGATAGAGCACCAGGCCTGGAGTCGGAAAGTTCTGAGTTCAAATATGGCCTCAGACACTTACTAGCTGTGTCACCCTGGGCAAGTCACTTAACCCTGTTTACTTCAGTTTCCTCATCTGTAAAGTAAACTGAAGAAAACCAAGAAAACCCCAATGGGGCCCCAAAGAAACAGACACGACTGAAACAACTGAATGACAAGGACAGTGGCAGAGACAAAAATCCAAACCCTGGTCTCTCAAGCTGTAGTCCAGTATAAGGTGGTCGATCCCATTCAAAGGTTCAGGCTAGGTGGAACAGGTATGATCCCGTAGAACTGAACTCCCATGTGGACTTTATTTGCTTGGGGCATTTCTGATCAGGTGAATGAGTTAGGGCTTGGTGCTAGTGGGAACACCCCAGAGGAGATCTAAGGGGCTGCCTGTGTCTTCCTGGGTATGGTACAATCATTCCTATTAACTACAACTAGATAAATAACAACAGGTGAGTGTGTAAGTAGTAAAGGCTATTATTAGCTCTCTCTGGGATATCAGAGCCTTTATTATGTTGGTAGTCAGTTATTTATATCCTTGGCATTCTTCCACCTTTTCAAGACCATGGCCAGTCTTAAAAAAAAAAGGTACAAGCAGAGCACTTCTAATTCTATATTATGATTATAACCTCTGACACCAATTTACTACCGTGTATTAATATAGTGTTTTCCCTTAACTGTTCTTTTCAGTATAAGACTGAAAGTTTTTTTCCTAGTGCTACTTAAGATGTGAAAATGGAGATGAAACTAGCTCTCAACTCTTAAATACAATACACCGTCGCTAAGACCAGTCAGGTTCCATCTTGTGTAGCCCTAGTGTTATAAAATGCATTTAAATAGAAGAGTTTATGATATAGGACTCTCTTCTCCACCTTTTCCACCCCTAGTCCATCACCTTCAAAACTCCTTAAAAAGATGCATGGAAGGGTGGGAGAAGAAAGGAAGCGACTCAGAAGTTCTGGGAAAAAAAGTTTCCTTTCTATGAATTATCTATTGTACTATGTATGGGTTATGTTGATGTTTCTGGGCTAAAGACCATGGCCCCTTGATGCACTCTGGTCTCCTGTGTATTGCTTTCCACAGATGTGGACACCAGTCCCATGGGCAGAACATCTTTCCGCTTCTGGAGTGACTCAAGTACCATCAGCTTTACTTACCTCCTCACCATTCTGGCCCATCTCTATCTTGGGGGGGAACAGGGAAAGGGAGCAAGGTGGTTTCCTTCTTGCTGGTTTATTGGCTGGTGGCTGGAGAGGGGGCCGACAGACACACAAGAGAGAAAAGGGAGAGAGAGAGAGCTAGTTAAGTAACAAGAGGAAGAGGAAGGAAGGGAAACCCATCCCATACAGTGTCCGGGGATATCTTCAGCTAGTACAGGATTCCTCTTGAGGGCGGATGGGAGAGAGGCAGAAGATCAGGCATCTCTGGAAGTTCCCAGGATTTATATCTCTATTGAAAGTCCTATTTAACCATTTTAAACTTTTAATCTCTTCTTTCCTGTCACTTTCCTGCTGATGGAATTCTCTCCTTTTCCTTCACTTGAGACCCATCCACTTTTAATAACAGCTCAAGATAATACAAGAGTTGATCCGTTTGTATCTGTCATTTCTTTCATCCTTATGACAGTTCCACCAGGGCTAGAAATTATCAACTCATTTTCCATATGGGAATACAAGAGCAATGACAACCTGATATGTCTCATATCAAACCTGCTGTCTCTTACCTTCCATCCCCCCTGTTCCCCATCCCTTCAATGAGTCCCCTGACTATAGGATTCAGTGATCCTACCATTTCTTCCATCTTTGCAGAGTATCATGGCCTAGTGTAAATTAAACAGGATCAGAGCATCCCATCTCAAAAGCTCGGTCATAGAAGGCTGAATCTCCTATTCAAACCCACTGGACTCTCCCTTTATCTATCTGAGATCACTTCCTTCCTTGAGTTTTACTGACTAGCTAACTTCCTATACAGCAGCCTCTCTTTGGCCTTTTGTTCATCGCTAAATTTCCAGTGCTTCAGCAGCTGTCTCTCTCACACTTCTGACTTGGCCTACGTAGCATGGTTAGCAGCTCAAGATTTCCTAGACAGAAGGCCCTTCTGGAGAGAACAAGGGGCAGATTTTGGTTAGTACAATGTAAATATTAATTAATGTTGAGGATGAGAATGAAGATAGAGATGACCCTGCATTAGAATGAATCCAATTTTCCATTCCCCTAGTAGACATATGGGATTTACAGTCGACACGATGTTTTCTATGTCTCTTCCCGAACAGGGTCACTAGGATCACACACCAGACGCACACCCACACTCTTGATTCAGACTAAACTCCTTCCTGGGTTTTCTTCTCATCTCAGAGATTTGCTTCCTCCTCGTCACCTCCTCTCCTAGACCACACTGGCCCTGACTCTTCCTTCTCCCACCGAAGTTGCCGTATTTCCTAATTATGAACTGATTATTCCTCACTTACCTCCTTAGCTGAGATGGCTGCTGCCTGTTCTCTGAATCGGCCTGCAAGCTGAGCCACAGATGGGGATGCTGAGTTGTCAACACCGGCATTATTATCTGCCGGCCTTTCCTACAAAATCAAAGGAAAACAAAACTTAATCAAGTATATACCACATTTTTACTATGTGGCCAGCCCTGGGGGAGACACTGATGAAGTGTAAAGCATGGTCTCTGCCCTCAGGATGCTTACTGTTTAGTTGCAGGGAGATTAACGAATTTTGTTAGCATCTTGCAAAATGCTATAGAGGTACTCTGTGTGACAACAGGCTTACTGACCTCCCTGTTACTACCCACAGATTTACCCTGAACTCTGTTTTTAAAATAGAAGTGCACCAAAATGAGTCTGAAGCTCAAATCAATCAATAATAGGAGAAATAAATGTGAATTACTTACTCTTAACTATTAACTATACAGTATGTGCATGACAATATAAAGCAATAGGCCAGGTGCTCAAAATGGTCTGGAAAGGACTTAGGAATTGTGCTGAAAAAAAGAGGGGGATGTATGAAGGACCAAAATGTCCAGATTTTAATTTTTAGCACAGAGATCCCATATGCTCCACAGACAGGAATAACAGTCTTAGTCAAAAATCAACTAATGATCAATAAACATTTATTAAGTACCTACTAAGCACTGGGGATACAAAAAGAGACAAAAGACAGCCTTCACACTCACCAGCTATTCATAGCAGCATTTTTGTGCTAGCAAAGAGAGGGTAACAAGGTAGATATCCAATGAGTGGGAGTACAAAATGGTGCTACATGAATATAATGGAATATTGCTACATTATTTTAAATGATAATTATGAAGACTTCAGAGAAACATCTGAAGATGTCCATGAACTGATACAAAGTAGGCAAAACCAAGAAAACAACATATAAAATGACTAGAATAATGTAAACAGAAAAAAGATAAAACAAATATGATCTTGAAAGAGAGAGAAATGGTCATCAATGACATTTATGATAAAAAAGATATAAAGAATGAGAATGCAAACAGAATCAAGTCAGGTAATTCTCAGATTAAATTATGAGAGGTAGTGGTTCACTACTATTATTCACTCTACTCTGAGTAGATAGCTTGACTTGGAGTCAGGGAGACGTGGGATCAAATCCTGCCTCAGTTGCTGACTAGCTTTGTGACCCAGATAAATCATTTAACTTTTCAGAACTTGAGTTTCCTCATCTGTAAAATGGAGACAGTAATTCTACTTACCTCACTAGGTTGCTCGTTAATATGAAATGAGGTAATATATATTATGTGCTTTATAAACCTTGAAGAACTCTACAAGGGCGTGTTATGCTTGTTGCTCCTGACATCAGGACTTGGCCCTTTTCCTACCAACCTCCCTTTGATTTATGGGCTGTAATTCCAGAGGGCCCTTTCTTTTCTGTGTATCTGACGCACATCCTTTTTTCCTCCCCCCTCTCTATCTCACCACCATGGGTCGTAACTATTTATCGAGGAAATTATGAAACTATTCTTTAATCATCAAAGAAGCTCTAGAACTATGCCATCATATCATTAACTCCCCTTGTGACCATCAGCAAACTGTTTAACCTTTCTATGTCTCAGGCTCCTCATCTGGAAAATGAAGGGGCTGGACTAAATGATCTGTAAATGGTGATCGATTCATTAAGAACAAGTTATATTGAACTAACCTCATCTTTTCTTTATGGTCCTAAGTGATGAGGTGAACTTTGAACTGGGAAGTTCTGTATTCAAATCTAGCCTGAGATACTTCCTGGCTGTATAACCCTGGGCAAGTTACTTAACCTCTGTTTTAGTTTTTTCATCTGTAAGAGGGGTGATAATAATAGCACCTAGAAACCAGGTTTTGAGAATAAATTGATATAATATTTTTAAAGAGTTTTACAAATCTTAGAGTGACATATGAATGTTAAGTAATTATAATTATTATTATCCAAGATGACCCAAATAGTATGACCAGCACCAGAATTTCAACCCAGATTCTCTGATTCCAAATCCAGGACGCATTCCACTGTACCAAGATGCCTCCATGTCTGTTAAATGGTCCCTCCTAAGGTGGCTGCTATGATGGGGATGGGAATGAACTTGGCACATCAGAGAAATGACAAAGATACAATTTCCTTGTGAACAAGATAGAAAGGCATGGACTTAATGATAATACAGTTAGGTGAGCTTGGAACTGGGGAAATAACTGGACCAAACTAGAATATTATTTGATCATCTAATGTCAACCCTTCCAATCTACAATTAACAGATTCATGCATCTAATCCTCTCCTAGGACTTGGCTAACATTTTAAATAATACATATGTAAATGTTTCTTGTAATCAGAAATCATTCCCCTTTTTATAGAATACTATTCTTGACTGAGAAAAAGATGCCCTAGTAAGATCCACCAACTGTTTTTTCCTCTTCTAGTCACAAATTCCTCCAAATTCAACTTAATTAATTTCTTATTTACTTGCATAATTAGTGCTGTGCCATGGTGACAGGAGATGCAGACTAGTGAAAGCCGTGGTCCATCCTTCCAAGAGTTTAAGATACCATTGAAGAGATAAGATGTATCTATCTTAAACTGCTAGAGAAGTATGCAAAGCAATACATGATTAAGGGGTGTTGTTCAGTTGTTTCCAGTTCTTTTGATCACATTTGAGGTTTTCTTGGTAGAGATACTAAAGTAGTTTATCATTTCCTTCTCCAGCCCATTTTACAGATGAATAAACTGAAGCAAATAGGGTTAAATGACTGTCTAGTAAGTTGTCTGAGGCCAGATTTGAACTTGGGAAGATGAATTTTCCTGACTCAAAGCCCAGCTCTATCCACTACACCACCTAGCCGCCCCAACATGATCAAATACAAAAATGTATAATTCAAACAACAGACATAATGGGATGTCATATAAGGGAAACAGCTTCTTTAGCTCTGCTACTCTGCCCCTTAATAGCTAGGAGGACTCATCAATCTTCCCTATTCCTCTTCTCCATCACTCCTTTAAATGTTGTTCAATTAATAGATTTTCTTACCCAGACTAAAAGTTGCCTCACCTATGCCCTCTCTCCCCAAGGAAGGCAGTGGGTTCTTCTTTATTGGATGTTTTAATCAAAGGCTAGATGACCACTCACCAAATGTGCTGAAATGGGAATTCTTTTGTCAGGCTGAAGTTGGATTTGATGACCACAGAGGTTCCTTTCTGCTCTGAAATTCTGAGATTCTGGCATTTGTATCAAAACTCGAAAACAAAAAGCCAAAACCATCCTTCACAAGAGAACCGCAAACTAACAGCTTTCGTGCCTCATCACAATCCAGTGAAGTGGATGTGCAGGTGGTACTAGTCTCATTTTACAGATGTGATTATTGAGATTCAGGGGGATGAAATGACTTCTAAGTAGACATAAATAGTAGAGAGAAGAGCAAGAATTTCAACCAGACTCTCCATGTCCAGCGCCCTTCAGATTACATGACAAAATAGGAGGTTGTCTAACATTAATAGAGCTGGAAGAGATCATTTCAGAGGTCATCTTGACCAGGTAGTCAAGCCAAGGATATTTCCAATCCCTATTAGTGCAGCTGCCTCTGGGGCTGAGCACAACACCTGTTTAAACAACCTCACACACCAAATTAGGAAATCCAGAGATGAATATCCTGTCCTCTCAGAACAACAAGGGGAATTGATGGAATGAGGAGGTTATGCTTAATGGAGCTTCCCCACGGCTAGGGCTTTGGACAGATCAGTCTGTCCATCTCTCTGACTCCTTGCCTGTCTACTAGATCTGCTAGTCCATTACTATTATTATTCACAGAGTGCTGGCATTGCATTTACCTCTGCCTCAGAGGCACCAACCATTAGCTGCTTGAGAAGGCTCATTCAGCTAAAAATATGTCCTGTAAGAGAATCCAAAGCTCCTCCCCAACTTCCCCTTCTTTGAAGCTGACATTGGCAGGTGGCAAGCTGGGAAGGAGAGGGAGAACTGTGGGGCCCATGGAAGTGACTTAGAGCCGCAAAGACGGGACATGGAGGATAAAAGATTAGAGGAAGAGATCTCCAGATATTGGAGAATCATAGACCTTAAGAGCTGGAAAAGATGTTAGTGAGCACCCAATCCAACCCTTCATTCCTCAGATGTGGTAAGGGTTTCAGAGAAGTTAAGTGAGCTAAATAACTTACATGATGAATTATTTAGTGGCAGAGAAGGGAATCACAGGCTCCCAGAATTTCAGAGCTGGAGGAGATCTTGTTATATCTCACTCTTCATGACCCCATTCGGGGTTTTCTTGGCAAAGATCCTGGAGTGGTTTGCCATTTCCTTCTGCAGCTCATTTTACAGACAAGACACTGAGGCAAAGAGAAGCTAAGTGACTTGCCCAGGGTCACCCAGCTAGTAAGTATCTGAGGCCATTTTGAATTCTGATCTTGTGACTCCAGGCCAAATAACGTATTTACTACACTATATATCTGCCTCAATAGAGTCGTTACATATTACTAAGTAGGAAAATGAGGCCCAGAGAGGTTGGGACTTTGCCAAACTTAGGTCTTCATGGTAGGGCACAGAGACAACACCTCCAATTATGCTGCATAACTGTTTTCATCTCTACCCTTGTCACATTTGCTTCTGTAGAAGTTAGTGAATGATTCCTCTTTAGCACTGCTCAGGGTCTCCACAACAAGTCTTGTTGTTCAACCCTAACAAATTCATTCGTGTCTTACTATTCTATATTGTGGACAACTATAATTATTATCATTTTCCTGCTGGGTGTGTTGAGGCATAGAGAGGACAAGTGATTTGCCAAAAACCACATAGCTCAGAGAGAAAGAGTAGGGGGTGCATCTCAGAATTCTTAATTCCTGGTCCCCTGCTAACGTATCCACACACATTGCTTCTTTTTCACCTTTATATATATATATATATATATATATGCAGGAGATGCAAATATATATATATATATATATATATTTGCAGGAGATGCAAGGTCCTTGGTACAACCTTAGACTAATGGCCCAGTTAATATAATGGTGTTCCTGGCTCCTTGCCCCTGCAGTCTTCTTAACCTTGACAGGCATACATACATAATTAACTGTGATGTGCAGACTTAGCCCCATGTCAATTTCTCACCTTAGTCAAGGCTAAGAAAGTGATCTCAAAAATCTAAAAGTTCCTGGTTTCTAGACTTCAAAACCATGCAATCTCATCCTGGAACTTGCCTCAGAGCCTGGAGCCTCCTTATCCTGACATATCCAACTATCCCTGTGGCCTTCTCAACCTGGAATATCTCTCCATCAGACTTGCCTTATTCTCCCATTGGTGATTTCCTCTTGGATCTTCCATTTTGCGTAAGGGCCCAGGCCAGCCTTCATTCCTCTCCTGGCCCTGTGAGGCCTACTACCTCACTTTAAGTGAATACCTGAATAGGTCTCCCATTGCATCCTGGGTCATCTCCAGTCATCCTGATGAACATCTGGTCACTGGATCCAGATGGCTCAAGAGAAGAAAGTGAGGCTGGTAACTTGCACAGCCCTCCCTCACTTAAAACCACGTCAACTGCAAGTCATGTCATCATTTCTCTGATGGCATGGTCTTCTTCTAAAATAAAGGATGAATATGACAACAATCTGGCCTTGCTCTTGGCTTTGGGACTTCAAAATCATGCTCCTGAACCAGGGACCTACCCTCAACCTCCTGGCTTTTTTGCTCCCCTCTATATGTGCCTTCTTCCATTAGAGATAAGCTCCTTGAGGGCAAAGATTGTGTTTCTTTTTGCTCGTATTGGTATCCCTAGCACTTTGCACAGTTCCTGGCACATAATAATTGCTTAATAAATGCTTCTTTCCTCTCTTTTTCCTTCCTTCCTTCCTTTCTTCCTCCCTCCCTCCCTCCCTTCCTTCCTTCCCTGGGTCAAAATTGAATCAGTTCTGATGCTCATCTTCTTGCTCTGATCTTGGTATTTCTTATCCATCTAATCGATATTTCTTGGTCATGATGTGACACCAACATAGTACAATGGGAAGAATGTTGACTTTATAGTCAAGGATTATAGTTCAAAGCCTGGCCTTACTACGTTACCTATGTGATATCAGTAAAGCCACATAACCACTGGACCTCAATTTCCTTGTCTGTAAAATGAAATGAAGGCTTAGACTAGTTGACCCCTAAGGTCTCTTTCAATTCCAGATCTGTGATTCTATGTAGTGGCTAAGTATCCCACGCTTGATCCCATTATCGCAGGAGCTGGGTCTTAGGGATATTGCTAGCTATCCCTGATGCTTATGACTCCCCATTCAAATTTTTGCCTGCTTGGACCTTGACCAATCACTTCCCCATTTCTGTCTGTATTGATATCTCAGACCTTAAACTCTGTCTTGATTTTGATTCACGGGTCATGGATTACATCCTGCCTATCCTTCCTCCTTGGACATTTTTCCTGGTCTCATGTTGGCTTTGTAGACTCATGTTCCTTTGTCCTTCCCCAGCCATGTTCCTATTTTTTATGTCTTTGTGACCCTACAGGTTTCCCCCTGTTCAAAGCCTTGGCTTTCCTTGTCTAGTTTATTCTATGTAGTCATGACAGCTAGCGTGAAACCTTTCCTTGCCTCCCTCTTGTCTCAGTCTGCAGTTGTAGAAACCTAAAGAAAATAACCTCCAAAATATACTCTTGTTTTTTATAGTGCTTTCTTCTGAAAACTATGGAGACCTTGTGTCCAGACTGAATAGAACCTGCCAGAAATCCCTGCCACAGAGCTTCAAGAAGAGTTGGATGCTGTGGTCTTTTCAAATACTAGCATCTTTGTCCTTGAACTGGAGTCTGATGCTTACCATACTTCCCTGGCTCCAACTCCTTCCCCACCTTCATCTTGGCTCTGAGGCTGGGCTTCCGGTACAGTCTCCAGAGGAGGTCTTTCAGGCTGTAGCTGAGGGTGGAGTCTTGCAGAAGGAACATTCACAAATGGTACTCAGAGCCTAAGAGATGATGGACGAGAGCCCTGGTACAGAGAAAAGGCCTATTCTGACCCCTATAACCATTCATAGAGACCAGATCCAGAGAGAGAGAGAGAGAGAGAGAGAGAGAGAGAGAGAGAGAGAGAGAGAGAGAGGGAGGGAGGGAGAGAGAGGAGAGAGAGAGAGAGAGGGAGGGAGAGAGAGGGAGAGAGAGAGAGAGAGGGAGGGAGGGAGGGAGGGAGGGAGAGAGAGGAAGAGAGAGAGAGAGGGAGGGAGAGAGAGGGAGAGACAGAGAGAGGGAGGGAGAGAGAGGGAGAGAGAGAGAGAGGGTTTACTCCTTTTTTGCTTCCCCAGTCTGATAATTTAGAGTAATAGGATCGGGAGAGAACTTCAGTGACCATCTGGTCTCTCCAAATGCCTTTAGAAAGAACACCGCTTAAATCAGCATCCTGGGTCATCTGTGTATAAAGCCTTAGGGCTCTAAAATTCTATTACTACTGATGAGAAATTCTTCCACGTAGCTAATCTAAATGAATAGAGTCACAGAGTTGTAGATTTAGAACCAGAAGGCACCTTAGACATCGTCTAATTCCCTCATTTTATAGATGAAGATTCTGAAAATTTTCTCTTATAGTAGATTTTTTCCTCTCATTCTTGTGTAGGAGATTACTTGCAACCAAAAGATTTCCCTTTTACAAGATTCTCCTCCAAACTTTAGCTCAGGGGTCATTTTATCAATCTAACAACTCTTTCTATTCACGGGTGGGAAGAAACATCTTGTCCTTTAGCGTTGCTGGGCAGTTGGAGTGGAAAAAAGGAGGAAGGAAGGAGGAAAGAATTAAGAGAGAAAGGCAGGAAACAGACTGGGCTCATGGGAAAACTGGAAAAATAGCTCAGAAAGTCAGAAAAACTCCCAAATTTCTATGACAATTCTCATTTGCCACCTTTTGGGGGTCTGAAAATGACTAATACTTGCCCTCCTTTGCCCCCTTTCCTTCACCCTAATGACTCAATAAAGACTCCAGCTCACGTAAAAGAGATCCCTAGGAAACATGATCGTCCGCAGGCTTCTTTCCTATGAGCACTACCTACTATTTGGCCAGTTTACCAGGCAGCATTGTCACCTTCCCTGTGTGGCCTTCCAGGAAGCACCTCTCTGGGCAGAAAGATATTTATCTTGTTCAGGGAGTGTATTTAAAGTGTGGCTCATGATGTCTAGTCAGAGTTCAAAGGTCCTCCAAAGTGCTCCACAGGCTAGTCCAAAATACTGGGGATAAATTCTAGTGTCTAGGGGAGGTTCCTTGATAGCCTCAGTTCTTTCAATGTGTTCAAAGTTACCAGGCCCAGTCAAATTTCATCCTATGGCACTAAAAATGACTTGTAAATGTGATTGCTGAGCTGTTGGAGAATATGGAGAATTTATGGAGAATAGAAGCATTGTTGCTTTGGATATGGGCACATGTCCCTTCCTCCTAAAGGACGGAAATGGAGAGAAAGGAGAAAATAACGTTGTGAAGAACTTTAAAAGCCAAACAGAAGGGTTAATATTTTAACCTAGAAATTTTAGCGAACCATGAGAGTTTATCATGTAAAGGGCTGGGGACCAGGGTGTAACATGTCAATCTGGGTTAAAGGGAAGTCACTCCGGCAACTCTGTGGAGGATGATACGGATGAAGAGACACTTGAGGCACGATTAGGAGGTCATGGTAATAATCCACATGAGAATGATGAAGGCCTGAACTTACAAGGCAGTGCGGTGAGTGGGGAAGATGGGTTGACTGTGTGAGAACTGATGTGGAAGTAGACACAGTAAAAACCTGGGAGGCAGGAAGGATGGTACCCACTACAGAAATAGAATATGAGAAAAAATTTCACAGGATCATAGATCTGGGAGTTGGAAGGAATGTTAGTGATCATCTCATCCAGCCCCCTCATTTTACAGATGAGGAAACTGAGGCCCAGAGAGGTTGTGACTGACCCAAAGTAAAAGGGAAAGTCTGGTATTTGACCCCAGGTCCTCTGAGTCCAATTATAAGACTTTTCTCATTGGACTACTTCATAACATTGAGCTATATTTATAATCCACCTAAATTGAAGAACACAGCAGTCATTGGTTTCACAGTCTTTCTCACCTCTAACTAGAATCTAATCCCTGCCCATGTTCACATCCATCCTGTTTCTTTGCTCTTCCAGTGAGAAGAAAGAAAACCAGGTAGTCAGGAAATCAACAAGGTCAAACAGGTGCTCCTGTAGTTTTTTTTTTTTCTTTTCCCTACAGAAAATTTGGAATAAGTAACAATGATAAAAGCAACTAGGTGACTTCACTGGATAGAATGCTGGGCCTGAAGTCAGAAAGATTCATCTTTGTGAGTTCAATCTGGCTTCAGACGCTTACTAGCTATGTGACCCTGGTCAAGTCACTTAACCCTGTTGGCCTCAGTTTCCTCATCTGTAGAATGAGCAGGAGAAGGAAATGACAAACCACTCCAGTACCTCTGCCAAGAAAACCTGCAGAGTAGGACGTGACTGAAATGACTAAATGAAGCAACAATAACAAAATTACCACCACCACCACCACCACTACTACTACCACCACTACTACTACTACCACCACTACAACCACCACTACTACTACCACTGCTACTACCACCACTACTACCACCACCACTATTACCACCACCACCACTACTACCACTACTACTATCTCCCATATGTAAGCAAGGCAAGAGGTCTGTGGAGTCTTTTGCCCTGACAATAATTTTCGTGGATCAAAAATGTGAGAACTCCTGGTTTAATGAACAGATCATTGGAGAAGCAGTCAAAAACCACATGTAACCTTAAGTGTCTCGCTGATTGGGGTAAGTCATTTCATCTCTGTAGCAGAGTAGAAAGTCTGCTTGTCTCTGAGTTGGAAAACCTGGGTTTGCTCCCTGATTCCATTCCTCATCATCTTTGTGACACTGGGTAAATGTTTTCACCTTTTTTAGAGTCTCAGTTTCTAAAGCAGTCTATAAACCTTAAAGAGCTATATAATCATGAGCTATTAGCATTATCTGTAAAATGTGGGTAATAATCCTACCTATTTCAGAGGGTTGTTGTAAATAAACCATTTTATCTTTATAGAAATTGTGAGTTTTTATTTACTTTTCCCTAGTGGAGGTTCAGAAAGCTTTCAGGTGCCCTGGAGACAGGTGTGTGTGTGTGTGTGTGTGTGTATGTGTGTTTAAAAACTGTATTTCCCCATTTCTCGGGTAGCACAGTGAATAGAGGACTGCCTTGGAATCAGGAAGACTCATCACCTTAGTTTGAGGGGTTTTGTAATGACCAAAAGACTTAATATTTGTAAGCAGTTCGTACAGTGCCGGGCTCATAGCAGGCACCATAGACATGCTCCCTATTGTTATTACAGGTGTGTCTTAGATGAAGAGGCAGAGCCAACAGGTGATTCCTGAGGGGCTGATCATCCATTTTATGAACTCTTCAGCCTTTCACCTTCTCCTTATTTCCCCTCTCTCTTTTCCTTCCTCTGACTCAGTTTTTGACCATTTCCATAGCCGGCTAATGACCTCCATCAGAGGGTGTGCAGAGGAAGAGAGATCAGATTCAAGTTTTGAGACTTATGAGTTGCTCAGGTTTGAAAAAAAGTAATAAAATTTGATTAAGAAGGTAATGGGGCCTGGTAGAGTGAGAAGAAATGCTGGATTTAGAGTGAAAAGATGCGTTTGAATGGTACCGTGGAACACTGGACCTGGAGTGAGGAAGATCTGAGTTCAGATATGACCTCAGATCCTTAGTAGCTGTGTGACTCTGGGCAAGTCACTTAATCCTGTTTGCCTCAGTTTCCTCATCTGTAAAATGAGTTGGAGAAGGAAATCGCAAACCACTCCAGTATCTCTGTCAAGAAAGCCTCAAATGATGCCTGAAATGACTGAAAAGGAAGTCCTCCA
Organism: Bettongia penicillata ogilbyi; assembly: GCA_023548195.1. Taxonomy (NCBI): domain Eukaryota; kingdom Metazoa; phylum Chordata; class Mammalia; order Diprotodontia; family Potoroidae; genus Bettongia; species Bettongia penicillata. The sequence goes on along the minus strand of JAJHZJ010000191.1, from coordinate 690,674 downwards.
GTTATTAGCTCTATGGGACTTTACATAAGGCTCTCAACTTCCCCAACTGCAACATGAAAGTATTAGGCGAAAAATATCTCTAAAATTTCTTTCATATGTAAATCCAGTGGTTCTGGGAGATTATCTTGATCCTGGATCTAATGTTTAGCAGCTATGTAATCATGGCCAAATCCCTTAATCTATTTGACTTTACTTACCTCATCTATTAAATGGGGATAATAATATTTGTACTACCTACTTTATAAGAGTATTGTGAGGAAATCACTTTGCAAGTCCAAAAGTGCTATATAATATGAACTATTGAATTATTGAATATGAAAATATGGATTAAATGTAGGAGTTTGGATTATTTATCTTTCATTTACCTAAACCAATGTAGTAAATCAGTGACCCTAAAGATGATTTCAAAAACATTTTCGCCTTCCTATGCTCTTCTTACCTGCTTCCTCCCTACCCTCTTCCCCCTCATTAAATGAATAATAAACCTAGCCTTCTGCAGGCTTGGGTAGCATGAATTTAAGGATACCAATCCTTAGGGGTCACACATCCTGGCCTTTGGGGAGATTGTGGTAACAAGCGATGCCATGAACTTTCTTTGGGTGACTGTGGACATGATAAATCACCTCTGTATCTCCTTTTCTTCTTTTGTGAAATGAGGAATTTTAACTAGATGATACCCAATTTCCCTTCCAATTCTTCATCTATGACCTTGTGGTTTGCCTCTGTGATATGACTGCCCCTCAGTTTAATGAATGTAAACACACTTGATTGTGCATTTAAATGTGAGATTTTGTGTGCGCACGTGTACACACATGTGTACAGGGTTAGGTGGGTGACATTTGTCCTTCAGGCCACAGGAAGTCAGAATCACAGCATTCTAAGATTAGAACAAGGAGGCAAGGGGCTGAGGCCATCTCCACTGTCAGCTGCAGTCTCTCAGGTTACATGCAGTTTCATGACAGGAGAATCCATTTTTCGGGTTACCCTCCTCCCTCTCAGTAATGACAGTGCACTCCTTGGCAGGCCTCTGATTCTGCTGTGAGGGCTCCAGACAAAGACACCCACCACAATCCTTCATGATCATTCATTTGTTCTTTCATATGACCAAAATTTACCAACCACCCACAAAATACAAAGCACATGCTTGGCACTGTGGGCGATATCAAAAAATATAAGACTGGACAGAAAGACTCCCCTGGCATGAATCCTGTGTTTTTGCCAGTAACAAATCTGTCCACCGCCATATTGCCAGTACATGTACATCCCCTCCCTTAGTAGCTGAAAGCTGTTGGTCCCAGAAACTTTGGACCAATCTATGTGCTTGATCTTCTAAATAACTTGGGAGAAACTTTTGGCCTTCAGCTTGATAGATTTATTTGTCCAATGAATTGCGCTTGGGTTTTCATCTGTCATATGTTAAAAGTGGCAGTGGATGTATCACTATAAGTCAACCCAATGAGGCATTAAGAGATTTTGGTATCAGTTTATACTAATAATGGTGCTCTGGATCAAAGACGTCAAACATGAGAACAGTATGTGACCTATAACACTCCTGTGCTGGACAGAGATCAGAGTGTAAAAAATTAAAAGGAAATGTTTAATAAAACATAAAAATACAATATGACATAGGTAGTGTTGATTTGTAGTTTTCTCAGTCAACAAGGCTCCAGGGATCTGTTTCTGTTTGACAATATTGATTTGGATGATGAAACTACTATCACTCACAAAATTCTTCAGCTATTCTAGGGAGACCAAATCTACAGGGAAGTTACTTATGGAGGTAGCTACACCTGGTCTATTTTTCAAGATTTTTTTCTTTATCACAATTAATAACCAATTAAAAATTGATAACAATTGAAAACCAATACTATAAACTCATATTAGAGAAAATTTATATTGAATAAGATTAAAGGAACTATCCCAACACACATGCTTGACTTCATAGGTAAAAGATTGATACTGTAGGAATTAGGAGGTACTATTCCTGTCTCCACTCCCAGTTCCACCAGTCCCCTCAAAATGAAATCCTAGAGTTAAATTATTCACAGGGATAATCTGATACCTTATAATTTTTAAAATAAAATTATTAAGCATTTGTTTTCTCTTTCCTCCTTCCACCTCTTACTGGAAAAAAAAATAGAAAGTAAAGAAAAATGAAACCCTCGTAACAAACAAACATGCATAGTCAAGCAAAAAATTCCCATACTGGCTATATCTAAGAATATGCCTCATTCTGCACATTTAGTCCATTAGCTCTCTGTCAAGATGTAGCACCTTATAAATTGTAACGCAGCTTTGCTAGTAAAGCTGTGAATGTATATCGTTTGTCATTAATCTCCAAAACTATATCAATGTCCAGCTTATTATTTGGATTGCCTTAGGTTCAGGCAAGTTATAATGCCTTGTTATGCATCAATAAAACAGAAATATGCACCTTTAAAAAAAAGTTCCTCTTTGCCCATAAAAGAACTTAAAACCTCAAGACATATGATGTGTGACTAAGAAGTGAGGAGAATGTTCTATAAACAATCCATTACTTTATTGCTGTAACTTGTACTAACAACTGACATTTATATAGTGGAAGGGTCTGTAGTCAAGACATTGGAAAGGACAAGACAAGAAGCAGCTAGGATTAAGGCATGGCAAAGCACTTCCCAAACCACAATCCACATGGGATAATCCACAATTGGCAAATGAGGAAAATGGGGCTCGGAGATATTAGGTGATTTGCACATACTTACACACCTACTTAAGTATCTGAGGCAGAATTCCAACCCAAGTCTTCTGACCCCCAGTCCTTCTGTCCTTCTACTTATTCAGCTATTTTATTTTCCTCAAATCCTCAAAAAGGAAGGACTGTCTTTTGCCTTTCTTTGTATCTCTAGCACTTAGCACAGTGCCTGGCACACAGCAGGTACTTACTAAATGCCAAGATAAGGCAATGTGCTGCTACAATGTATCAGACTATAAACTTCATGAAGGCAAGGACTATATCATTTCTCTTTGCATTTTCATCGCCTGGAATAATGCCTTGTGTACATAGTAGGCATTAAACATTTGCTGAAATGAATATAAGATACAATGTGAAGGAAGAGTGAGAAATCACTATACCTAAAGTGGTAAGGAAAAGCATGGTGCATGACTTGAGCTAGGCTGTCAAGGATAGGAAGGATTTGGATAGGCAGAAGGGATAAGGACAGGCAGGACAGGGGCACAGAATGAGCAAAGTTTGAAGGTAGAAATGAACAACTCATTTTGGAGAGCAATGAGAATGCTGGCTCAGCAGATTTGTATTGGAGGATTGTATAAAATAAATGGTTATCTTCCACAGGAAACCTTCCCTAGGCTCTCTTAATTTCTTTGCTTTTCCTCTGTTATTTATATTTATCCTGCATGTAACTTGCTTTGTATATATTTCTTTGAATGTTTTCTCCCCCTTTAGATTGTAAGATGCTTGAGGGCATCAAGAGTTTTTTGCCTCTTTTTGTATCCCTAGTACTAAGCACAGTGCCTGGCATATAACAGGCATTTAAGACATGCTTATCAATTGATTGGTTGGTTGATGATGGTGACCCAGATTGTGAGGAGCCTTCAATGCCAGGCTGTATCAGTCAGTCACTCAGACAAAAAAATGTGTATTAAGCATCTACTATGTGTCAAGCAAGCACTGTGCTAAGTGCTGTTATCTTGTAGGAAGTGCTTAGCCGTAGAATGTTGAAGTATATCCACACTTTAGGGCTGCCATACTTTAGCAATTTTTATTTGACATTCTGGGGCCATAATTCACAACGAGCACATCCATCTTACAAATGAATAAACTGAAATACAGCAGAGGTTGGGGGACTTGTCTGTAACCAAAGATATCACTGGCTCCTCCATGACTAGAATTTCCTGAGAGTCCAAATTCCCAGATCCATCCCCTCTCCCAACTAAACCTTGTTCCCTTTCAATATTGGCCTCTGAAAAATGGCAGGAGTTTGGGGGTTCTGGTATGCCAACGCATTCAGTTGAACAGTGGTCCTGGTGAGAAAGATAGGGCTCCACATAAGATTAGTAATTAATAATAATTCTAGATAAGATTAAACTTGATAGCTATTTATTTTATCCCTGGAGAAGGGGCACTAAAAACTACCCAGTCCTTCATCTATTTATAAACACCAATTTGACTATTGGTCCTCTTAAATGTGAACTCTTTGTCCAGAGATAAATGAATTGACATATTTTTAGAAGAGCTAATTGACACTGATATTGGCATTCTAGTCAAAAATGAAAATGAAAGAAAGTTATTTACACATTCTCTTGGAGAGGCAAAGAAATTGATGAAATTGGTTTCATCAGATACCCAAAGGTTTACAATTTCTTAGGACACTTGGTCACCTAGCCCTGGAGAGCTCCAGAAAGATCGTTGTCAAGACATTAATTGCAGAGCATGAAGTAGGACGGGAGAGTCCCTGAAGAATTTAGTAGCCTTTATACACCAAATCTTGGATAATCAGTGACAATGTGAAAGTGGGCACAGGGGGAGATGATGAAAAGGATATTGGAAAATAAAATTCAAGTTTTATGAAATCAGAGACCAAAAGTTTGTAGATATCTCAGAAACCCTGCTTTCTTCAAAAGGGGAGTTATTAGGTGCTAATGGAAATGAAATAACACAAGGGGAAAAAATCATACACATGTTGAATTGGTTATTTCTTCATGGTTTGGACATGAAGCAAGGTGCACATTCCAATTCAAGACCCCAAAGATATTCAGGGCTCAAGCTTATATAAATTTTATATAGAGCTTTTATATAGAGCTCTTTATAAAGAGTTGATGTGACCCTAATAGGAGATTGCCTCATTACCTATGAAGTAAGGCCGGTGAGGTATTCTGGATGATTGAAATCAGGGTATTTCCTGAGTTGCCTGATAAGGAATGAGGAATGAGGGAAAACTTAAATCTAACTGTGGCACAGAAAATAAGAAAATGAAGAAGGAAGGAATGCCCCATTTCTAGGTCAGTTAAGCCTTAGCATACATGCACTCTGTGATTTGGGACCACACCAGTTAAATCAATTTTCCCTAACTCACTCAAAAGAATGGAAAAAATTAATAGATTGTATGATTACTGCCTCCTTCTCTCCCCCAACCCCCTGCAAAAAAAGGAGAATAAGGATAATATCAAATTATAGACTGAGCTGGAAGGTACCTCTCCTAGTTCTCCTTCTACATCTCTGAGCACTCCTCAGTCTCTTTTCCAGGATCTTCATCCAGGTCACACCAGTTAACTGTGAGTTTCCCCCTATACCCTATTAATGTGAGTCTACGCTCTCGATAGTATTCTAAGTTTTGCCCACTTGTCCTCATGTACTGGATATATGGGTGGCAACGTATTTTAGGTTTATAGGCAGAATGCTATGCTCTAAGTGTTAGCCTTCTGTTTGGTAAATATTCTTAAGAATTAATGGCTTTGTTAAATGGGAAACATACCAGGAGGGGTCTCAGGGGCTAAAGTATACTGTATTCCCCGTACCCTCCCAGCAAGATTACCCCATGAATCCTGAAAGTGAGTTGTAGCAGTGTGGCCAACCCTCTGGAAACTCCCAGCCTGCTAGTATGGTTGTGGATTGGATGAGCAAACCAAGCCAAAAAGAGAATAAGTTTGGGCATTGTGGTACCAAGCTAGACTTGCAAAACAGCTGTTATGTCGTCATCTCCCCTTTACCCTAAGACTTCTCTAGTTCAGGATAAACATTCCCAGTTCCTTCAACTAATCCTTCAATGGCACAAATTCTAGTCCTTTAAGCATCCTAGTTATCATCTTCTTGGATGTACTTGAGTTTATCAATGTCCTTCCTAAAAGGACTGAACGCAATATTCCAGATGTGATTCATTATTTTCCTTTCTACCCCTCCTACTCCTCCAGCTGGACTGAACTTCACTGACAGTTTAGATTAAGTTTTATAGAGTACAGCAACTTGATTATGGGGGAGGGGTGGTAGAGAAGAGAGAGGGATGGAGGGACAGGGACAGCAGGAAGGATAGGCTAAGTATGTTTGAATTTCGGCCTTCAGTGACCAGATCTCAAAGAAGGCTGTGTCTCCTCTCGCTACTCCTTCCCTTTAGGGAACCCAGACTGCGCTCAGCCCCTTGCTGTCCCACTAGGAACTACTCATGAAACTAGTAGAGCGGATCCCTCCTCATATTTGCCCCAAAGGGTTTGTGGTTACTTCTTTCAACAGACCCACTGCAATGTTAAGGTGCCAGCTTTCATAGGTATCAGGAGTCAGAGTTGCTGAGGTTGAAGTCAGCATTTTCTGTCATCTGCTTGATGCAGCAACCATTAGCAGCAAGAGAGATATCTTGGGATGCCCTTCAGAATAAGTACCCTAGTAGGCAGCTAGGCTTTCTCCATTCATGTTGCTTCTTGGGACTCTTTGTCATTGCCAGTATGAACATGAACTACAGAAAGGGGATGAGATATGGAAAGATATGTTGGATCTCTTTTCTACTGGCAAGTTATTATCCTTTTTGCCTTATTGACCCAGCCAGCAGACGGAAGACATTAGCTTCATATCTTAACATTGAGTGGAATTTATGCATTCAAGTCTTATGAATCACCCAAAAGGATGGACTGGCCAATCAGTCTGATTTAGGCCAATATGGTTTTGGACTAAAGCCATGGGGATCATAGCTCAAGGCAGGACCATTCTTATGCTGGAGCCATTCTGGGAAGTAGTGGAAGGCAGACTACAGTAAGTATACCTTATTAGAGAGGAAGCTTGTTTATTAGCTGAAACCAGAGATTCCCAAACTTACCTGGCCTACAGTCCCCTTTTCAAAGTAAAAATTACTCAGTGTCTCCCTTGGAAATCTATTTTCTGTAACCCTTTAACAGTCTTTTAAAAATTTGTGTCACTTCAAAAAAAATACAATTTTTTAAAAATGATGCATCTTAAATTTAATAATTTTTTGTAAATCTCTGTTTTTTTCCCTGCAGTGAAATTTTGATAGTATCATATTGTAAACAAATTATTACATGCACATATTCTTCCCAATGCATGCTGGGCTTCCTGACCTTGCACAGCATGCGTACCTAGCAACATTTGCTTGTTAAGACCTGTTGACGAACTTGACTACTGATCTGTTGTAACTTGGATTTTGTGCGTTTATTTGGAAAATAATACAATCACTATGGCTTTAATTCTGTTACACAACAGATGAAACATATAGGAATGGTTTTTTCAAAATTTCTTATCTTTTCTTCTTTCCTTATTCTCCCCCTCATTTTTATTCAATGCCCCCCAACTGTACTTGAGGCTATTATATCCCCCTGGATCCTTCCACTGCCCCCCTCAGCGGATAGTGTCACCCACTTTGGGAACCTCTGACTTAAGCAGACAGAAGAAAGACTTCTTCTCCTTTATGCAGAGAAGAGGGAGTTCTTCTCTAGCAAAGTCATGTAAACTGATTGTAAACCCTCTAAGTACACTGGCCTATTTGAGGGAATGGTCCTCAGTTAGTTCCAGTAATGTCTTAAGTGATTTTGGAGCCACTCCAGAATCTCAAGGAGCAGGTGATCAAATATGGGGATTCTAAGCAGAGCAATTCTCTTGATTGCACAGTGATGAACAAGGCCCAGTTCATTATTGTCCTGGGGGAATGGAAAGGATTTCCCTATATCTTTTGTTCTATCCTGCCAAATCGGAAAGGGAGGAATCAGGAAGTGTGTGGTGCTGGGAAAATAGAACTGGGAACTTTGGGTCCTAATCAACTAAAACAAACACTTAGTAAGTATCTGCTTTGTAAGAGGTTTGGTGTTAAGTGCTGGGGGCACAGAAAAGAAACAAGACAGAGCCTGCCTTCCAAGAATTTACCATCTAATATCTCAATCTGGATGTCCCTCAGAGATCTCAAACACAACCGGTCCAAAATGGAACTTGTTATCTTTTGGTTAAAACCTTCTCTACTGTCCTATCATTGATGAGGGGATCACCACCCTCCTAGGCACTTAGGATTACAATCTTGGTGTCATCCCCAACTCCTCACTCCTCCTCACCCCATGGATCCAATCTGTGAATGTCTTTTTCTTCTACCTTCGCATCTCTTCTATTCTTCTCTACTCAAATGTCTGCCATCTTAATGCCGGCCCTCTCCCGTCAGGATTATTGCAATTATTGTGATTGGTTTCCATTCTCCAACTTTCTCTTCACTCTAATCCATACTCCACTCATCTGCCAACGTTCTTTTCCTGAAGCCAATTTCTGACCATGGCATGTGCCCCTTTACCTCCACTCCATCCTCCCTTCCCCTCAATAAACTCCAATGACCTCTATAGCCTCCAAGATGAAATAAAAAATCCTCCGGTTTTTAAAGTCCTTTACAACCTGGCTTATTCCTACCTTTCCAGTCTTCTTCCACTTTACCCTCCTCTGCATCATCTACTATTCAGCAACACTGTCCTTCATGCTGTCCCTCACATTGGACCCTCCATCTCCTGATTTGGTACCCTTTCACTCTCTGGTTCCCCATGCCTGGAATATTCTTCCTCCTCACCTCTGCCTTCTAGTTTCCCTGGCTTCCTTCCAGACTTTGCTCCAATTCTATTTCCTACAGGAGACCTTCTTGGCTCTCCCCCTCTGCTAAGACTATCTTCATTTGACACTACATGTATTCACTGTAGAATATGTATGTACCGTTTTTTACATGTTGACTTCCCTCATTAGAATGTGAGTTCCTTAGGGTAATGACTGTGTTTTTGCCTTTCTTTGTGTCCCTAGAGTTTAGTACAATGCCTGGCATAGAGCATAATAAATGCCCACTAACTGAATGTGTAGGGCAATAGATAATACAAACACACAAATGACTAAATTGCAAATTATAATGTAAAAATAACATATGCAAAGCAGCTTTGCAAGTGAACAGAGTTTGAAGTAGAGTTAAAAAGACCTGAATTCAAATCCCTCATGAGACAGTTAGTAGTTGTGTCACCTCGTTTCCATTTCTTTATCTGTAAAATGGGAAGTAAAATACCCATAGTATTTTCTTTATAGGTTTGCTGTGAGGCTTGAATGAGATTAGTCTGTAAATAAATTAAAAAAATTTTGTAGGTCCATATAAATGTCAGCTACTTATTCCTTCCTTTACTTCTCTCTCATTCATCCATCTATCTCTTTCTGTCTATCCATCCATCTTTCCATCCCTCCTTCCATTCATCCATATAATCTCTCTCTCTTTCCCTTTTTCTTTCTGTCTGTCTGTCTAATGGTGGGGGAAGCAAATCTATGATTTCATTGGTATAGGAAATTCTTGCTTAGGAAACTCCTACCATTGTAGGTTAGTACCTGCTCTTCAGTTTATAATCTCATAACACTGCTGTCCAAATCAAATAATAAAGGAGGTCACTAAAAAGTATATAAAGATCCCAGGAGGCTGTATAATGACAGGTTTGAAATTTAACTTTATCTATAATTTATTATATTTTTTATTTATTTTGTTAAGTATTTCCCAATTACATTTTTTTTCTGGTTCAAGGTACACATGTGAGCATTGCAGGTGCATGTTCAATGGGTTTGACACCTCCGATTTTAGAGAGTTGACTAGGAAATTGAGAAGGTCACACAGTGTGTGTTAGAAGTGGGACTTGAACCCACGTCTTCTTGATTTCCAGGACAGCTCTCTATCCATTAAGCCAAACTACTCTGTAGCAGTTAATATTGATATTATTATTAGAGAAATCCAAAGAGTACCAAGAGAGATCTGAATAGGGAGACATACTTTATTGTTGGGGAATCATGTAAGGGTTCACAGAGATGTCTGATTTGGGCCCTAGAAGAATTTCAAACAGTAAAGATGGAGGGACGTGAACTGTGCATACTCTTTAATCCAATAATACCACTACTATGTCTGTTTCCCAAAGAGATAAAAAATAAGAGAGGGGGGAACTTGTACAAAAATGTTTATAGCAGCTCTTTTTGTTGTGGCAAAGAATTGGAAATTGAGGGGATGTTTATCAATTGGGGAATAGCTGAACAGGTTGTAGTATATGATTGCGATGGAATATATATATATATATATATATATATATATATATATATTGGGCTCCACAATATTATTGTGCTATATAACAATGAGACAAACCTGGAAAGACTTATATGAACTGATGCAAAGTGAAGAGAGCAGAACCAGGAGAATGTCGTACATGTTAACAACAATATTGTACAATGAAGAACTGTGAATGGCTTAGCTATTCTCAGCAACACAATGATCCAAGATGGTCTCAAAAGACTCATTATGAATCATGCCATCCATATCCAGAGAAAAAACTGATACTAACTACAGACTGAAGCATACTATTTTTCACTTTCTTTTCTTTCTTTTTCTTCCTTTTTTATGTCATTTTTTTTATTGTTCAAGTCTTCTTGTACAAAATGTCTAATACAAAAATGTTTGACAAGGCTGCCCATGTATAACCTATATCAAACTGCTACAGTTTCAGGAGAGGAAGGGATAGAATTTGAAACTCAAAACTTTTTTTAAAATGTTAAAATTGTTTTAACATGTAATTGGGGAAAATATAAAATATTATTTTTAAAAAAAGATATAGGAATGTGGAAGGCCAGCCAAGGCATTAGGGGTAGGGAGGAACATGGATTACAGGCTATCCAGGAACAATAAATAGTTTGGTTTGGCTGGAACGTAGTTTACATGGAGGGGAAGAATAATATGACAAGGCTGGTAGTCTGTGATTTACTATTAACTTTATATAAGTCGCTTCTCCTCTCTGAGCCTCAGTTTCTTCATCTATAAGATGAAGAAAATAAGGGCTTAGATGGTGTCTAAGATTCCTTTTAACTTGAACATTCTATGGGTTTAGAGCTTGATAATTTCAAAGGTCCCCTCCAGTTCTGACATCCTACGGTTTTACTATTTTCATGAAGAAAGTTGAAGGCAGGTAGGATTATTTTACAGACAATGAAACTGAGATAAAGTTACCTAACCAAGATCAGATCAACATCAACAGCAAGCCCTAAGAGAAAATCAAGGCTGAGAATTATTCTCCATTAGCCACCTGGGACCCAGAGAGGACATCAGTTAATCTTTGCACCTTAATTCTCCTTTCTTCCCTCTCCTCAAAAGAGATTCCAGAAGCAGATATTTTTCTACTATGCTGTAACCCCCTTTTCATTCTGAGCCTGAACTGTACAATCCTTTCATCACAAATTAGCCATCAGGAGGTGCCGGTGGAGCAAGAGGAGAGAAGAGTGGGAGGAAAAGAATGATATGGCTCAGGCAGCAGAGCTGAAAAGCAATCGGAGAGAGAGGTCGAGAAAAGAACGATCGATGAATTCTGTGACCAAGATGAATGGAGGACAGCAGGCTGAATCACAGTGTAATTTCAAAAAGGGGCTTGAGGGAAAAGGGAAAGTGAAGGGGAGGCTGTTGCTGTTTCTGCCCAACAGGGTGTAATTTTCCCCATTCTCCAAGTGGTGCAAAGGAGGGAGGAACTGAGGGGTTCTGTTTTCCTCTTACACAAATTTGACATTTTTATTTGGTTTCCTCATTCTGTGGGTTATTAGGCTACCCTGATCCCACAGCTCACACCTTGAATCTTTAGGTGGCTCCAGAGCTTTTGGTTTTAAGCACTGTCCTGTGACCTCGAGCACATTACTAAGCTCTGTAGACTTCAGTTTCCTCAGCAGTGTAAGGAGGGACTTGGATTAGATGATCTCTAAGAGCTAACATCCTGAGCTAACATTCTATATTCCCTCCCTCTACCCTAACATCCAGTAACACCTTAGGTAGGTAGACCATAGGAACTGGATCTCTTTCCCTCTGGAGATTCTCTAGATCTCTAGGACTTGTCTTAACCCAGAATGCTCTTACTCAAAAACACATTAAGACTTGAAGAGGCAGGTATTATTTGGTCCCAACCAAGCCTACTCTGGTGATTTCTAATGCCTCTGAAGTCAGAGTAGGGTTAATGGTGCAGGCTAGAGCTTTCAGCGGTGAATTTCTTTAGAAAGCCTTCATGAAGTAAGTGAGGCTGGGAGGGTCACTGAGACAGGGAAAGAAAATTGACTTCACCCCTAAGAGCAGTAACAAACAGAGTAGAGGTGATCCAAGGAATAGGGCTCAGTCTGGTCTGTACATTACATCCCTAGAAGGAAATTCAAGAATAGTCATTCCAAGGGATGTTGGGCCCTCAGCCCAAGAAACAACAGAGACAAGATTTAAGATGGGAATAAACAAAACTGCTCCTGCTACAGTAACCTTCTGTCAAAGCATCTGTACCTCCACAGCCCAATAAATCTCTATGTTGGGATATAGGCCAGTCATTTATTTAAGTAGCACTTTGGGTAGATTAGCCAGCCTTTCGGTTTTTTTAATCAACAGTGGGGACTTGGGCAGCCTTAGTAATAACAACACAACACCCTCCTGGTGCTCTCCCCTCCTGACTTCCCCCACCTCCATCTCTGTGTCCAACCCCAACCTTCCCAGCACTCTCATGCTATCACACTTTACTCAAACATCAGACTCTCCTTAGATTGAAGTTGCTGCCCAAAGAGATGGCCAGTTCCAACCCCTTTCTAGATCACTCTTTGTAATGCCCTAGCAAGTCATACAGAAAGACTAGGTCTGAGATAGACTAGAATCCTTGGAAATTTCCATTAGGAAACAGGAGCTCAAATGGCTACATCAAGGATGGATTATTATTTTCACCTATGGTCCACATTGTTGCCCAGGAGTTGGCATCAATGATGATGTTGTCATTGGAGACAGGGGGCAAATTGACCCAAATTTTTTTTTGTCTAATGGTGCTAGGGAGTGGTTTACTCCCATCCCTACTGGCATGATAACTTTCCTCACCTGTAAAAGTGAGCTGGAGAAGGAAATGGCAAACCACTCCAGTATTTCTGCCAAGAAAACTCCAAACAGGGTCATGAAGAGTCAGACACAAATGAAAATGCCTAAACAATGACTGTCACCCCCCCAGACATAGTACAGGTCTTTGTTACCACCCAACTGTAGCATATCAAGAGATCATTCCTATTCTGAATATCCCTGTTACTCTCAAGGGTACCACCAGCCCACAGTCATCCTTGTTTGCAACTATGGCCTCATCCTTAACTCCACACACTCCCCTCATCCTATATATCCAATCAATTGCCAGATGGTGTTGTCTCTATCCCCATAGAACCTCTCTGATCTTTACCTTTCTCTCCACCTTGGTTTTCTGTCTTTCCTTGAATCATCCAAATGATCCTTACTCTGCATAGATAGGTCTCTTCCATACTCAAACAACTCCATTGACTCCTTTTTTTCAAAATAATGTTCCAACTCTGCCTAGCATTCAAGGTTCTTCACAGACTGGCATCTGGCTACCTTTCTAGATTTATCTCATATTACTCCCCTATGGACATTCTGTACTCCAGCCAAGCTAGTCTGCTGGCTGTTTCCCTCTCACTTTTTGTTTGCTGAGCCTGGGATGGCCTTCTCTTATGTTTTATCTGCTGAATTTTTAGCCATCCTCTAAAGCCCAGCTTAGATGTCACTGTCTCCATTAAACTTTCCTTTGTTCCCTGTTTCATAATGAACTTTTCTTTTTGATATCTCATAGAACATAGCATCTTGGGATGAGGTCATGAGAGATGACTTTCTGATGCATTCATAATATTTTATGCTATATTTATAAGTTTTGTGCCTTATTCTCATACCAGATTGTTAGCTCTATGAAGAATCTCTTCATGTCTTATCTAAACTTTTGATTTCCCTTAGTGTCTAGTACTATGATTTACACATAGTGGGCACTTAATAAATGTTTATTCAATGTATGAATGAATGAACAGATAACTACTCAGTTTGGATCTACAACCTGAAATTGAACCTGTGCTATGATTTAGAACTTAGGCAGAAAATTCCACAAGACTGAAGTTGTAGGTTGTTGATTTTTTTGTTTTACAATTTCCCAAGTATTTGTTTATCCTTCTTGGTTTTTTAGGTGCCACACTTCCTTTTGGTGGTCACATAGCATGGTATAGTTACGAGGATGATGGAATTGAAGACAAGAGACTGGGGTTCACACACCACAGACTCTTATTTGCATTGTGATCATAAGCAAGTTGTTGACTCTCTCATAGCTTTAATTTTCTTCATCTATAACATGGGGTCAGTCACACTATTTCTCTCACAGGGTTGTTGTCAAGAAAAAAATGCTATACAAATATGAGCTATTTTTATTATCAATACAGAGAAGATCCTAGAAAAATCAACCAATATTTCTCAGATACTATTTACAAAGCATTGTGGAGGATATGAAAAAATATGGTCCCCTTTCCTGTCTTTTAGCTTCCACTTTCTTCTCATTTACTTCTCAGTGCCTTGCAATATGACTTCTGACTTTATCACTCAACTGAAACTCTCCTCTCCAAAGTGAATAATGATCTCTTAATTGAGAAATCTAATGATCTTTTCTCAACATTATCTGTTTTTTTGTTTAACCTCTCTGCAGCATTTGGTCCTATTTACCACCGTCTTCTCCCAACTACTCTCCCTTGCTGGGTTTTTGGTGACTCTCGCTTTTCCTGCTATCCATCTGACTGCTCCTTCTCCATCTCCTACACTTGTCATCTCCATCTTGTCATCGCCAACTCAACATGTTCAAACAGAAGTCATTATCTTTTCCCCCAACTGCACTCCTCTTCTGAACTTATCCACTATTCTCAAGGGCTATTGTTGTGTGTTCATCTTTCGTTTTCGAAGAAGACCATGCCATCAGAGAAATGATGACATGACTTGCACTTGACTTGTGAATGAGGGAGGGCTGTGCAGGTCACCGGTCTCACTTCTCTTCCAGAGCCATCTGAATCCAGTGACCTGATATTCCTCAGGATGATTGGAGATGACCCAGGATGTACTGGGAGACTTTGACTTTTTAGGCTGTCTTTTCACATACTCACTTAAGGGAAGGTGATGCCCTTTGAGTGGATAGGCCCCTTTAAGAAGTGGTCAGGGAATGGCCCTTTTAATGAGCCAAGGGACAGTCAACCAAAGTCATAATCTGGGTGACAGCTTCTTACTCTTTCTCCCCTATCCAGTTAGCTACCACATCTTGTCGTTTCTATCTCCACAGCATCTCTCTTATTCCTCTTTTCTGCTCACACAGCCACCACTCAAGTTCAGCCTCTCATCACTCATCAGATGGAATATTGCAATTGTTCCACTTACTGGTCTCCTTGCCCCAAATCTTCAACACCTGCCCAGCTGCCAAAAACACAGATCTCCCCCTGTCACCTCCCTACTCAATGAATTTAAGTGGTTCCCTACTACTTCGAGGATCAAATATCAACTCCTTTAACATTAAAAACCCTTCCCAACCTGCTTTTTTCCTCTCTTTGCATCACTCCCTTCCATGCATTCTCTGTATGGCCTAGCTACACTAGCCTACTTGTTGTTTCTCTCACATGACACTCCATTTCCTTTCTCAAGGCCTTTGCACCAGCTGTTCCTTATCCCTGGAATGCCATCCCTCCTCAACTATGGCCTCTTAGAACCTGTGGCTTTTTTCACTACTCAACTGAAGTACCACCCGCTTTTGCAGGTACCATTTCTTCTCTGCTAATACTTTGCCTCTAAGGCAACTTTGTATTTGTTTTGTATGTATCTTCTAGAGACACATAGACATACATGCTTTCTTCCCACCTGTTAGAATATAAGCTCCTTGAGGGATTGCTTTCCTCTCCTCTCCTTTCCTTTCTTTTCTTTCTTTTCCTTTTTAAATCCCTAGCACTTAACAGAATGCTTTTGACATTATAAACATTTAATAAAATCCTGCTCATGGATTGATTTGCCCCCAGATCTTTTCCTCTTTCTAACTTCCTTGTTTCTGTTGCATGTATCACTCTCTTAACAACTGTTTCACAGCCTCAGTCTTTCTTGACTTTTCTCTCTCACTCACTATTCCCCTCCCACCTTGTTGTCACTCCTTTGTTTTTAAAGAGGCTCGATGACATCATAGGTGACGTCTCAACTCTCCAGTGAACTGGATTTAAGTGAGGCAGAGCTACACAAAGTTGTCAGTCTCACTCTTTCTTTCAGAGTCATTGAAGACCAGAGGCAAGACAAAAGTCAGGCCAACCGGAGATGGCCTGGGATCCAGTGGATGACCTTGATGTCCTCAGTGTCTGACCAAGCTCTAAGTGCACTATGGTGACTGCTTCAGTCGCATTTGCCTTCATGGCTGATGGAACTAATTGTTCTCATTTGCCCATTCTCTGAGGAATGTCTTCATATGACTGAGGTAGACATCCCCCTCACTTACCAAAGGGTTTGGGGCTTGTTGGTTGCCCTCAATCCATATGGTTTACTGCCCATGTTATAGTTTCTTGGAGCTACAAGTGAGAGGTGGGTGAAGGTTGGTACCAAAGGTGGATGAACAGCCCTGAAAAGAGCTTGGTTAAGTCCTCACACTAAAGGTGCTAGTCCTCCCTGAACACCCCATACATCCTCCCATCCCTTCAGTGACTCATTTTCCAAGTCTTGTCCATTTTATTTTGAGAATATCTCTTAATTGAGGGTAGTTTCTGAAGGGGCTAAGATTAAGAAGGACTGGGAAAGGCTTCTTGCAGTAGGTGGCTTATTAACTGAGACTTGAAGAAAGCCAGGAAAGCTCAGATTCAGAGATGAGAGTGCAGAGAGTCCCAGGCATGGGAGACAGTACAGTGAATGCTCATAGTTTGGTGAGAATACATGAGTTCAATAACTTCATAAGACAGAAGCAGAAAATATATCACAGGACTGTGCAGGATTGACAAATAGATGAGCACAGCAGGAGTAGGTGTGGGAGGAAAATCCCTGTGAGTTCAAGTGGTCAGAGAAGGCTTTAATGGCAGGGAGGGAGAATCTGAGTCAGGCCTTGAAAGGTAGAGAAAGCTTGAAAAAGATATAGAGAAAATTGGAAGGCATTCCTTATGAGAGGACTGGAAACCTACAAACTGAAAAAGGCATTATTTTGTAGGATAATTAGTCAATTGGGCTGCAGATGATGTTGGGAAAGGAGGATGGGACTGGACTTTGAAGGGACATTAAAGTTAGACATTTTGAACAGTATGCAAGCACTGGCTCATGGCGGATAATGTTGGGAAAGGAGGATTGGGTCATAGTGTTTTGAAATGGAAAGGATCATAGAGATCCTCTCCTCTAGTACTCTTATTTTTACAGATGAGGAAACAAAGGCCCAGAAGTTAAATGACTTGCTTAAAGCCACCCATGTAAAAAGATATCAAAGCCATGATTTCAATCTGGGTCCTCTGACCCCAAACCTAGCAGTCTTTCCACTGTACTACTATTCTTCCATTAAAGGCCTGGATTCCATCTGTGTCCCATAACAAATCATTTCTTTGGCTCACATTTCTGTAGTGTTTTAAGGTTTACAAGTACTTTCGTAACATCGCCATTGAGGTGGGCAGATTGCAGTGGGCACTAAAGAGAATGTTCCCATCTCTCCCCTGCAACCTTAGTCATTCTTGGAGACAGGATCTTAAAAACACCAGAGAGCTGCAAGCATAGGGAAAAACACGAGAGAACAGAAGGGAATAGATCAGGGGCACTGAGAGTTCAGGCACATTCCACATCCACCCTACCAGAAAGGAATGACAAAATATAGAAGAGGACTGGAAAAAGGGACTTCCATTGAAGGTGCAAGTGGTGGAGGGGGAAGGAAAAAGGGAAAAGAGAAGATCAAAGGAACCAGAGGCGGGAGAGAGAGAGAGAGAGAGAGAGAGAGAGAGAGAGAGAGAGAGAGAGAGAGAGAGAGAGAGAGAGAGAGAGAGAGAGAGAAAGAGAGAGAGAGAGAGAGAGAAAGAGAGAGACTCAGAAAAATTCCAGACCAATATCAGCTATACTATCTGGCCAGTAAGTGGTCACATGGTCCAGTGGGAGATGCGATAAGATTTCCCGGGATGCTTTTCTGAATTCCTACACTTGGCCCTGCAATGCATGGCATTTTAAAGGCACAGCGAGAGCTTAACTAAGTCAGAGCTATAAGCTCAGAGGATGGGACAAAGGAACAGTATAGAATTGTTTCCCATAACCTTTAGGATGATTATTTTTGAATATGACAAGTCATTCAATTTATCTGGGATTTCAGGATTTAAAATTGGAAGGGTCTTTACAATCTAGTGTCGCCCCTTCATTTTATAGATGACAAAAGACCCAGAGAATTTAAGTCACTTGCCTATGTCACACAGGTAATAAAGTTGAAATGATAGAATTTGAACCCAGGTCCTTTGACTTGAAATCTAGGGCTCTTTTACAATCCATCATAGCCAAACACTGAATCTCGATATTTGCTGGTCACACCCTTGAGGAGAAGAAATGATGAGGTCATCAATAATTCCTTAAGGAATACTCAGTGTAGGGGTGGAGTCAAGATGGTGGAGTAGAAAGACGCACATTTACGAGCTCTGAACCCACAGCCCATAGATTTAATATAAAAAGAGATCCCCATAAGTTCTGGATCACTGCAAGGTGTGCAGAAATGGAGTGGAAGAGATTTCTGTTCCAGAGAGCCCTGGAGAGCCGTCCTCAGGGTCCCTCGCGCCCCAGAAAGCGGACCCCACCCCAGCGCTGCCCTGGCCGCGGCCCCAGAGAAGCTGGCCCGAGCAGGCTTCAGGGACGGAAGCTCCGGCGGCCGGGAAAGTCCTTCTGCCCACAGAAGCTACAGGTCAGTGAGAGAGAAGGCCGGGCTGGAGGAGGGGAGCGGAGCGTCTCCGTGACTCGGGCCCCCTCGGGAAGAAGTGGCGGAGGCAAAGGCGGGGCAGTGGCAGAGGCAGAGGAGGGGGCGGAGGCAGCAGCTGCAGCAGAGGCAGCAGCTGAAGCGGCGGCCCAGGACTCCCACAGCAGCAGGCAGGATCTTCATTACTGAGGGTCTCTGCATAAAGCCCCTGAGGGAGCTGAGCCTGGGAGGCGGCCCTGCCCCCACCCCAGCACCAGAACTAAAGCTCACATTGAATAGCAGGCGCGCGGCGCAGAAAGCCCATTTGAATCTCAGACCCCAAGCACTAACTGGGCGGATCTAGGCAGGGGTGGAGAAGAATATCAGAAGTCAAGTAACTGGCTGGGAAAATGCCTAGAAAAGGGAAGAAAAATAAGACTATAGAGAGTTTTTTCAAACAGATGCAAATGATCCCGACTTTTGAATCTGATGACGAGGAGATATTCTTGCCATCAGGGAAAGATGTGGAGGGCGGGGCCTCTGTATCCCAGACATCCCAGGGGGATGTTGGGTGGGCTCAGGCCTTGGAAGAGCTCAAAAAGGATGTTGAAAAGCAAGTTAGACAGGTGGAGGAAAAACTGGGAAGAGAAATGAGACAGATGCAAGAAAAGTATGAAAAACGGGTCAATACCTTGGTAAAGGAGACCCAAAAAAATGCTGAAGAAAATAACACCTTGAAAAATAGGCTCACTCAATTGGCAAAAGAGGGTCAAAAAGCCAATGAGGAGAAGAATGCTTTCAAAAGCAGAATTAGCCAAATGGAAAAAGAGGTTCAAAAGCTCACTGAAGATAATAGTTCTCTCAAAATTAGAATGGAACAGATGGAGGCTAATGACTTTACGAGAAACCAAGAAACCACCAAACAAAACCAAAAGAATGAAAAAATGGAAGAGAATGTGAAATATCTCATGGGAAAAACAACTGACCTGGAAAATAGATCCAGGAGAGACAATTTAAAAATTATGGGACTACCTGAAAGTCATGATCAAAAAAAGAGCCTAGATATCATCTTCCATGAAATTATCGAGGAAAACTGCCCTGACATTCTAGAACCAGAGGGCAAAATAAGTATTGAAAGAATCCATCGATCACCACCTGAAAGAGATCCAAAAAGAGAAACTTCTAGGAACATTGTGGCCAAATTCCAGAACTCCCAGGTCAAGGAGAGAATCTTACAAGCAGCTAGAAAGAAACAATTCCAGTATTGTGGAAATAAAATCAGGATAACTCAAGATCTAGCAGCTTCTACATTAAGGGATCGAAGGGCGTGGAATAGGATATTCCAGAAGGCAAAGGAACTAAGACTCAAACCAAGAATCACCTACCCAGCAAAACTGAGTATAATACTTCAAGGGAAAATATGGTCTTTCAATGAAACAGAGGACTTTCAATCATTCTTGATGAAAAGACCAGAGCTGAAAAGAAAATTTGACTTTCAAACACAAGAATGAGAAGAAGCATGAAAAAGTAAACAGCAAAGAGAAGTCTTAAAGGACTCACCAGAAGTGAACTGTTTACATTCCTACATGGAAAGACAATATTTGTAACTCTTAAAACTTTTCAGTATCTGGGTAGTTGGTGGGACCATACACATACATGTACATGCATGCACGCACACACACATACACACATGCATGCACATACAGAGACAGAGAGCACAGAGTGAATTGAATAGGATGGGACCATATCTTAAAAGAAATTAAGGTAAATGGTGAGAGAGAAATGTAGTGGGAGGAAAGAGGGTGAAATGGAATGGGGTAATTATATGTCATTTAAGAGGCAAGCAGGAGACTTTTTAGTGGAGGGAAAAAGAGGAGAGCTGAGAAAAAAAAACAACAAAAAACAAAAAACAAGAAGTTTACCCTCATCACATTTGACTAAAGGAAGGAATAAAATGCACACTCATTTTGGTATGAAAACCTATCTTACAGTATAGGAAAGTGGGGGAGAAGGAGATAAGCAAGGGGGGTGATGATGGAAGGGAGGGCAAAGAGAGGAGGGAGCAATTTGAAGTCAACACTTGGGGAGGGACAGGATCAAAAGACAGAAGAGAAACAATGAGGGGCAGGGTAGGATGGAGGGTAATTCAGTTAGTCTTACACAACACGACTCTCAGGGAAGTCATTTGCAAAATTACACAGATAGGGCCTATATTGAATTGCCTGCCTTCCCAAAGGGAATGGGTGGGGAGGGAGGGATGGGGAGAATTTGGAACTCAAAGTTTTAGGAACAACTGTCTAGTACTGCTGTTGCTACTAGGAAAGAAGACATACAGTTAATGAGGAATAGAAAGTCATCTGGCCCTACAGGAGAAAAGAGAAAATGGAGACAAGAGAAGGGAGGGATGACAGAAGAAAGGGCAGATTGGAGATAGGGAAAATTAGATGGCTTGGGGTATTGGGGTGGGGGGAGGGGACAAAAGGGGAGAAAATTTGGAACCCAAAAATTTGTGAAAATGAATGTAAAAAGTTAAATAAATAAATAAATATATGAATAAATAAAAAAGGAATACCCAGTGTAAACATTTGTATGTTGGGATTGGTTCCAGAAGAATTTTAACCCAATATAATTCAGGTGAGTTTACCAAATTTGTGTTAGTTTCCTATGTACCTTCCAGTGCCATTCTCTCCCTCTGATCCACTCCCCTTGCCTTCTACTAAACCTCACATTCTCAGAGCGAAGGTCAACTGGTAGCCAAAAGAGTTTTCCTCTTTGGGCACTGCTTCCTATGGGAGGGGAATCTACAACAACAGCAACAACCTAAAGGAAAATAGGATGAAGCAGAGAATACCAGCTTCCTTTTCATCTCATAGCCTGATAGCCTGGCTTCCTTTTGGCCTGATTCATCTACACCTTTACATTATCTGGTTTCAGACACATATTATCTTCTTATTTAATCTTTTTCTTTATCAAAGGGTAAGGAGAAATACTTGCTTTGGGTGCAGAAAGCTTCAGGATGCAGAAAATAAGTAAAATATGCATCTACCATCCTATGTACATCATACTATAAGGATGGGTGTGGGGTGTGCACAGTCTTATATTTTTGGCGCAGGTGGAAAATTACCTGGTTATGGGTACTGGTATTTATCCATACACTTGGATTTTTAAAATGCCATTTTTAAGACATCAGTCTTGTTGGGGTAGGGCAGCTAGTGGATAGAGTGCCAGTTCATGAGTTCAGATCTGCCCTAGACATTTACTAGCTATGTGACCCTGGGCAAGTCACTTAACCCTACTGGCCTCAGTTTCCTCATCTGTGAAATGAGCTGGAGAAAGAAAGGGCAAACCTCTCCAGTATCTGCTAAGAAAATCTCAGATGGGGTCATGAAGAGCTGTACATGACTGAAAACAACTGAACTTGTTTGGGTGAGTGGTGTCAACATTTGGTCTATGTGGCTTTGGAGGACACTGTTCAGTCTCAGTCTATTTCTATCGCTGCCCTTTAATGCACCTCTCCCCAGAGACATTAGGTACCCAAGGAAGGTGGTGCTTCTCTCTATAGTGTAGCTTGAATCTCCAGAACAGAAAAAGGCAGATTCCCATCAAATAAACAAGATCCTGCTTTAACAAATCTAATCCCAGTTTATTTTTGTGACCTCTTGCTATGATACTGTTTTGTGGGAAATCATAATAATTGACATTTATATGTCTACTTCAGGTTTGTAGAATGTTTCTATACATGACTTCAAGTTTCCTAACAACCCTTTGAAGCATGCTATCTCCTTTTTATATTTAAGGAAACTGAGGCTTGATGAGATTAAATGACTTGCTAGGTCATATACCTAGCAATTGTCAAAATTCTTAACTCAAGTCCAATACATTGTCACTGCTCCAAGCAGCCTCTCCAAATAATTCACATTCATATAGTGCTGCACAAAATACTTTCTTCACAACAGTCCAAGGAGATCACAGGAGCATAGATTTAGAAGATCTGGAAGGAGTCTATGAAGTTATCAGATCCAACTTCCTCATTCTATAGAATAGCTCAATCTATTATACCACCTGTTGACAGGGCAAGTATTATTTCTATTTTACATAAAAGGAAATAGACCCAGAGGGATACAGTTACTTACCCAGGGACACACAGCTAATATCCAGGTTTTCTGACTCAAATTCCATGTTTGTCCTCTGAGACCCAGAGAGGTTGGTTAAGTGACTTGCCCAAGGTCATACAGGTAGAGCCACTGACAGGTCCTCTGATTCAATCCACTATCCTTACTTAATTTAATTTTAAAAAGTTTTTTAAACCTTGAACAGAAAAGGAAAAAAAGGTATCTACAGCTATGGCAGAAGATGCCACTGTGATGGCTTAACTTTGGGAGGTATATTCTTTAGGTATGTAAATTATTAGAGGTAAGAGTCATTGACAATGGCATCATGAAAAGAGGAGCAACAAAGCAGTAAAAAAATTAATTTTCAAAATTAAAAAACAAAATGAAATTTAAAAAAAGAGTGGAAGATTACTTAGTGGCTACAGTGAGAGCAGGCATCCCACCCAAGAATGTGCCATGTACCAATACCATGAAGTACCACTTAAGGCCAAAGACTTCCTTTGTTATCTCTCTACTTGTAACCTTTAATCAATAGAACATACGTTTCTTGACTGAAGAAACTTTTATTGTCTTTGATTCTCACCTACTGCTGACACTTTAGTAGCTCTCTGACCTTGAATGCATCTTTTAAGCTATCTGAACCTCACTTTTGTCAACCATAAAATGGGTATGATAATACCTGTACCTCATAATCCTTCCCCTTGAAGTATTGTGGTGAGTCTCAAGAGAGATTAGTTAAGGCACTGGATAACCAGACTACTGTTGTTCAGTCATGTCCGACCCATTTGAGATTTTACCATTTCCTTCTCCCAATCATCTTATAGATGGGGAAACTGAGGCAAACAGGGTTAAGTGACTTACCCAGGGTCACACAGCTGGTAAATGTCTGAGGCTGGATTGGAACTCAGGAAAACGAGTCTTCCTGACTCTAGACCTGGTACTTTATCCAGTGCACCACCTAGCTACCCTAACTAAGCTACAGTAGGAGGTCAAATAGAGGAATGTTTGTTGAGTTTGAATAAATTCATCCTAAAATAAGGAAGACTTCCTTCTTCCTTCCTTTGTCCCCCTTGCAAACAATGAGTACCAGCAACGAGCTATAATCATCCAGGAGGTCTTTCTCACTGCTGAAAAGCAGGAGCAGAGTCTGGAGAGGAAAGAGCAATGTTGGCCGACCCACCTTGTTGGCCCTGGCTCTGGTTCTGCCCTTCCCAATAGCAGAGCCATAGGAAACACCTGCAGACACCAGGAAACCGGAGCAATTAAAAATATCTACCAGCTCTCATTTCAAAAAGAGAAGGAAGAAAGAAATGAAAGAAAAAGACAGTCACCTTTCTTAGGAAGAAAAACAAGTGATGTCATTTCTTCTTTGGGAATCTCTCCTCTGCACTCATGTCTCTCCTTTGGAGCCTCATTCCTCTCTAGGCAGAGGTGTGCTTGTGGTCACCACAGAGGAGGGCAGCAGCGCAGAGGTGGGGTTTCTATGTCAATGCTGCTTTCAAAAGGTGTCAGGGAGCAAAATTTCCAATTAGAAGCTTCTTTCCATGGAAAGAATATTTCTGGGAGGCCAAGTTCATTTCCAGACTCCAACAGACCTTCCACTCTTAACAAATAGTCTTTATGACCCATTAAAATATTTTGAAAATTAATTTTATTTTTAATTTATGGGATAAACCAAGCATTTCCATAGCATAGTATAATAAAAAAGAATTGCATATTAAACTGCAAATCTATTATGTACAACGTGCTATTCCTTTTAAATATATAATAAAGTTATCATGTAAATTTCTTTTTCTTTCCTCTCTACCCTCCCACTACCCTAGAGATGGCTACCATTAGACACAAATAGGCATGTATACACATTATATATTATATATATATATATATATACACACACACACATATATGCATACATATATACACACACGTGTGTGTGTGTGTGTGTGTGTATGTCAAATCCTTCTATACATACTCCTATTTATCAGTTCTTTCTCTGGATGCATATAATGTCTTCCTATATGTTCCTTTTAAGGTTTTCTTAAATATAGTCAGTCTCTCAGCTGCTGGGACCCCTGAAGGTTAATTAGAGCCAGTGGAGCCCCAGCTGGAAAGACTGTAGGGGACCACATGACACAGAAGTGATGGATTCGGGGTAGGGAATATCTTCGAAGGGAGATAGCTATTTGTCCAAGAGGACACACCTGAATCTGGAAACCACCTTTGGGATGGGAAAATCAGTCATTGCCTACTCTAAAAAGAAGCACTTAGGGGCCAGATTTTGATTGTATCAGTGACTTATTTCTGGATCCTTATATGGTCTCAGTTTCCTTACGTGTAAAAATGAAGGGGTTGGACCAAATGATCTCTAAGGTCCCTCTCAGATCTAACAGTCTATGAATCACTGCAATGCTGTCTCTCAGTGCTTGAATGCCTGCTTCACTCAATGTCTGAGTGAAAAAAGCACCCCATTCATTCCAGTTCCCTAGGGAAAGGGTGCCAAAAGGAGACAAGATTCTTCTTCTCTCAAGGCCTTTTTTTCTGTTTTAAAAGGTACAAGGGGTGTGTGTATGTGTGTGTGTGTGTGTGTGTGTGTGTGTGTATGTGTGTGTGTGTGTGTGTATGTGTGTGTGTGGTGTGTGTGTGGTGGTACTCATGCCTAGCTCAGGAGTTCTGAGCTCCAGTGGGCTATACCAGATCAGGTATCCACTCTAAGTTCTTCAGCATTAATGAAGGAAAAATCCAGAAATAAAGAGCAGGGAGGGGAAACTAGGTTATCTAAGGAGGGGAATTGGTTCAGGTTGGAAACAGAGCAAGTCAAAACTTTTGGGCTGATCATTCAAGAGATGAAGGCCAGAGGTACCCCTGTATTTTCCAGATTTCCAACCTGATCAAGTTGGGGAGACTCAGTCTTAAAAAAAAAAATTTATATATATATATATATATATATATAGGAACATTTTGTTGTTATTCATAAATATCCAACTCTTCGTGACTCTATTTGGAGTTTTCTTGACAAAAATATTGGAATGGTTTGCCATTTCCTTTTCCAGCTTATTTTACAGATGAGGAAACTGAGGCAAACATGGTTAAGTGACTTGCCCAGGGTCACACAGCTAAGTAAGTGTTGGAGGCTAGATATGAACTCAGGAAGAAGAGTCTTCCCAACTTCAGGCCTAGTGCTCTATCCACTGTGACACCTAGCTGCCCTGAATATTTTATGAACATGTAATCTTCCCTAGTAGAATATCAGCTCTAGGATCATCTCATTCTTTGCATAGGTGTCTCTAGTACCTAGCACAAAGTAGAATTTATTGACTGATTGATGAGGAGAGAAGGGAACAAACTTATTTATTAAACAGATATAAAGTGTAATCTTATCTCATTTTACCCACGCAATGATCCTGTGAGGTAGGTTCATTATTTTGTACTTTGAGGAAAATGAGGTAAGCAGCAGTTAAATGATTTTCCCAGGGCAACTAAGTGGTACAGTAGAAGAGCACCAGCCCTGGAGTTCAAATCTGGCCTCAGACACTTCCTAGCTACGTGATCCTGGGTAAGTCACTTAACCCCAACTGCCTCTCAAAAAGAAAAAAAACTTTTTCCCAGGGTCATACAGCTAGGAAAGATCTGAGTCCAAATCTGAACTCAGGTCAACTCTGTTCAGTTGCATCATGACTGGTTATTCACAAGGACCTCTAGGAGGCAGGTGGTGGCACAGAGAGAATGTCAAGTCTGAGTTTAAATTGTGGCTCAGACACTTACTAGCTGTGTGACCCTGCACAAGTCATTTAACTTCTGCCTGCCTTAACTTTTCTCAACTGTAAAATGGGGATAATAATAGCACCTACTTCCCAGGATTATTGTAAGGCTTAAAAGAAATGAGATTTGTAAAGTGCTTTGCCAACCTTACAGCAACATATAAATACTAGCTGTCATCATGACTCTTACTGTTAGGGAAGAAAAACTTACCTAAATAAAAGGAGAAAAAAACTCCAAGAGTCTGAAAAGTGTCTGCTAGGGTTTTGTCTTCACCAGGACCAATTATCTGTCCTAGGGATAGAAGATTCCTGATTTTATTTTTCCTTCTCATTTCTTTCCATCCTTTAGTTTTCCTTTAGCTAGGGTGCCAGATGGTTATTTCAACTCCTTGGTTGAAATAAATCAAGAGGCATTTACTAAATGTCCACTATGTTCCAGGGTATTGCAAATATAAAAACAAGATGGTCCTTATTCTCTTGGGTCTTATTCTACAAGACATAGCACATGCACACACACACACACACACACACACACACACACACACACACACACCCCTCTTGGAGCAGAGTCCAAGGTTCCAGTGAGAGGGGGATGGATGAAGATGGAAACAGAAACACTAGTAGCTTAGTTTGAAATTAGCCAGGAAGTGGGCGTCTGAAGTTTTGGCTTGATAATGTCACAATTTCTTCTTTACCATTTAATTTTAACAACAACAAAAATTCAACAAAGGTTCATCAAGCTACCTACTGCATGCCAGGCATTATACTAGATACTGGAGCTACAAGGATGAAAAAATAGCACCATCAGTTGCCTCAAGTTACTTCTAGTCTCAGGAGAGATACAAGAGGCAGTATTGCATAGAGAGCTGGCAAGAATCCCTGGATTCAAATCCCTCTGCTGACATACACTGACTCTGTGATCCTGAGTAGCTCCCTTAAAGTTTACAATGCTCTGAGACCTTAAGTTGCAGAAAAAGAGGGGAATTTCCTCACCAAGAAAATCACAGGTCGATCACTTTGACAGGGACACAGAAATCTAAGTTAGGGTATGATGGAGCAAAGAGAGAAGAGGGAAAAGGCAGATAATAGGTATTTAAATAGCACCTACTGTGTGCTAGACTATGATAAGGAAAGGAATCCACAAAGTACTCTAGGTAAATTTGAGGAGGGAGTAACATTTTCAGGATCCAGAAGGCTTCACAAAGGAGGTGACCCACTAAGCCACTGCCAACAGAAAAAGATCTTGTCAGGCAGAGATGAGGAGGGAGTGTATACGCCCCAGGCACGTGTGATGGCTTGCACAAATCTAACGAATGCAGGAAACAGAGCAAGTAGCCCAGTTTGGCTCAAACACAAAACATTTCAGCAGGCAGAATTGAGTTTTTAAAAGTCTAGAAAGGTAGGCGGGAAGACAGATCTTGGAGGCTCTTAAATGTCAGACTAAGGAGTTTGCATTTTATTCTAAAATCAATGGGGAACTACTCATGGGTAGGAAAATAGCACGACCAGGCTTATGCCTTAGAAAGATTGTTTGGGAAGGGAAGAGGGAAGGGAAAAAGGGGAACAATAGGGAGGTCAGTTTGGATGCATTTGTAATAGCCCAGTCAAGATGTGATAAGGACCTGAACTGGGGTGGTGGCAGAATGAGGGGGAAGAAATGATCAATGAATGGACAAGACTTGGCAAATAACTGGATAGAAGGGATGAAGGAGAGGAAAGAATCAATGATTCCCAAATTTAGAAAGATAATTGAAAAGGCAGTAATGTAAAGACAAATAGAAAGAAGATGTACGAAAGAAGGGGCAGAGGTAGGCTAGTTTAAGAGTGATGTTCTTTTGCTCTCAAGGTGAAGAGTTCCATTTTGGATATATTGAAGCTCTGGCTATATTGAATCTCTGAATATGCTGAATGCAAGGGGCTACCAGGAAATCATAGTGGAGAGATCCATCAGGCAGCTGGAAATTTAGGACTAGACTCAAGACTAGGTTCAAGTCAGATCCTCTATAGAGTTGACAATCATGTGCATAAAGGTGATGAATGTATGGGTGAAAATGAGATCGTCTGGAGAGAGACAAGTGTTGAAGACAGAGCTTTGAAAGAGCCTCGCATTTTGGGGCAGGATGAAGATGATCCTTTGAAGGATACTAATAGGAGAAGGGGTGGAAGGAGAAACAGGAGTGAATCCAGTCTTGAAAGTCAAGAGGAGAGTTGCTATGAGAAAGGAGTGTTAAATGCTGCAGAAAGATCAAGGAAGGTGAAGACAACGAAAAGAACATCACATTTAGCTATTAAGAAACCACTGATGACTTTGGGGGGACCAGTCAGTGATGGGACAGATAGCTATTAGTAATAAAAAGTCACGTTTAGGGGAGCCAGCCTGGGGTGGTAGCGAATCAACCTCAAGATCAGGAATACCTGAGAACAAGAACTCCTGCTGGTTGTTTGAACCAGGCAGGTGACTTACCCACTAAGTCCCCAAACAATCCTTGAAAACTAAGTCACAAATACACACTAAGAGAAGTAATTTCCTTCAGCAATTAGTGCACAGGTTTAGTTCAGAAACAAACAAACAAAATATCCTACCCTCTTTTCAGGTATATAACTCTTAAGATTTACAAAAGCCTGTGAGATAGTGGGAATATTATTATCCTTATTTCAATGATGAGGAAACTGAAGCACAGAGAAATTAAATGATTTGTCCACAGTCACAAGGTTAAGGATGAAAACGACTCAAACTGTTTCAATGACTTCCCCTCCGCAGCCTTAGTGTTGTCCCTAATGCAACTCATAAGGACAGAATTTTCAACAAAGATGAAAGAGATCTGGGATCAACCAGAGAGATGGGGAAGTACGTTTCTCTCCCAGTCATCACAGCTGGGAAGACTAAGGCAGACTCCTCTCTTCTCTTTAAAAGATGTCAATTGTCTGAATGAGAGGAAACATCTGGAACCCACTGCTCAGATAAGGAGCAAGGGGAGGGGAACAAACCTGAAACAGATTGTTCATAACAAAGGTCAGAAAGAAATCTCCCCCTCTCTCTGTCATGTATAGAGCACAATAGAGAGGGATCCTAGAAGGGATCTTAGAGATCCTCTGGCTGGATGGTTCCTAATCTATGGGGCTACAATTACTTCAAGGGGCCCTGGAATCCATACACATCAGGCATTGTCAGCTTGTCCTTCCGTATTTCTCAATCAACAGACACCAATAATATAGTTACTATCATGTGGGAGCTCCATGAAATTTTCTAACATACTAACATGTGCTAACATACACATACACGCACACATACGTTTTGTTATGGTTCAGTCATATGGATTCTTCATGCCCTCATTGAGGTTTTCTTGGCAAAGATACTGGAGTAATTTGCCATTTCCTTCTCCAGTTCATTTTACAGATGAGAAAACTGAGATAAACACGGTTAAGTGACTTGCCCAGGGTCACACAGCTAGTAAGTGTCTGAGACTGGGTTTGAACTCTGGAAGATGTCTTCTTGACTCCAGGCCTAATATCTTTTTATCCACTGTGCCACTTAGCTGATATATGCATTTATGTGTATGTGTACATACATAGAAACACACACATATGTGTGCATACACACATACATAGATTCATATATATAATACCTACATGTATGTGTATATTCACATATACAGCTTTAAGGTTTGTGACAGTCACCCTTGGAGGTAGATGCTATTACTATCTTCATTTTACAGATGAGGAAAATGAGTCAGTTAAGTAACGCCTAGGATCACATAGTTAATAAGAATCTGAGGTCAGATTTGAGCTGAGGTCTTCTGGACTCTGGGTTCAGCACTCCATCCATTGCTCCAACTATGTATTTCTAAAGTTGGGAAGCACTAATCTAATTCAATGCCCCTCATTTTTACAAAGAAAGAAACTGAGACCAAAAAAGAATTGAGTTCCCCAAAGCTGAACCAGAAACAGGAATCCGTTTGGGATTTTTTGTATCATGCCTCTCAGCTAAGAGGCTCAGGTAACGTGAAACCAATCCCGAAGCCACACTGTGTTCATGACGGGCTCAAAGATGCTGCCTTGGTTGACCTCCAGCTCAGCAAGTGATTAACTGTACCTCTTTCCCACTTTGCTTTGCCTGTGTAGACCTGACAACTATAGAATTAGAATCCTTTGTTAATGACAAGCCTTATCTCTGTGCCATCTTAAGCAGACAAAATCACCAAATCATAATGCACACACTAACATATACAAAGCACTTTTTAAGCCTTAAATTGCTCCCCAAATATTAGGAAAGCAATAGCAGCTTTTTATCTCTTTTCTTTACTTATTTTTCCACATAATCAATCGATTCATTGGTTGGTTGCTGTCCTTCATTTTGGAAGAGGACCAAAATGATATTATCAGGTTGAAGTCAGGGTACAGTGTGCTCAAGCATGCACTATCAGACCAGACAGGCTCAGAAGGCTGTACTAGGTCAGTTACAAACAGTCCACATAAGCATTAGGAGTGGAGGCATCTCTAGATTTGTGCATCTCACAGAATCAGTCAATTAATAAGCGCCTATAGAATACCTACTATATGCCTGGCACCATACTAGTGCTAGGGACACAAAAAGAGGCAGAAGATGGCCTCTGCACTCATGGAGCTCATGACTTAATCTAATGAATTCATTCATTCAACAGTCATTTATTGAACAATTGTTAGCAAAGATAAGACACTTACTGTCTCTTTGCAACAGCCTCTTCAAGGCAAGTTTCTGACATGTAGAAGAGCACAAGGGCTTGTGCAGCATCTGGAGAATATGAATTTTCCTCCAGTCACCTAGGGAATAGTGACTTGGTAGGGTTTTGTCTCTGGCCCACCTATGTCTTGTAATCATGCTTCTTGGCTACCAGACTCAGAGAGGGACAATGTAATCAGGCTTGGCTTTGGGATACCTTGGACCCTACAGGATATGTGATTTCAGTATCCCTAGAATTCCACTTCTGACCCCACCACCATGACAGTTTGTTGGAGGATGGCATAGAATCTCTGAGTATAACAGTTGGAAGGGATGGGATTTCAGTGACCATTTATGCCAACCCATACCTTTCCCCCTAAATAATCCTTTTTTCCACATACCCAAACATTGGGACAGTTCTAATGCTAGGAAGCTTTTCCTGACATCAAACCTAAATCTGTCTCTTGAAGGAGGTGTGCTTAAGCAGAGCCTTGAAGTGAATGAGGAGTTCTCTGAGGTAGAGGTGAGGAGAGAGAATATTTGAGGAATGGAAGACAGTCATTTATTTTACCAAAATCATAGTAAAGGAACTTAAGGGAAGGAAGCTGAAAGAAAATCTAGCCCAATTCACTTGTTTTACAGATGAGCAAACCAAGTCCCAGAAAGTCAAAGTGATTTGCCTAAAATCACACAACTAGTTAGTGACTAGGTCTCCTTTCCCCTGTTCCATGGTGTCCATTTTCATTTTTATTTATTTTTTATTATTTGTTTCTAAAATTCAGGGTTTTGTCCGTCAGAGGGCAATCTTTTAAGGTTCTTAGAGGTAGGTCTGTCTTCTAACTTGGGCATAGGAGGGTATAAGAGTGATGGATCTAGTGCGTATAGCAAGATTCATGATGTTCCCTAACTATCCCACTGTCCCCCCAACCTCTCCACAAACAACACACTCACCCCACCACTTCCTCCCTGTGCCCATGGCAAAGTTTGTCTGGGCCAAAGCTCAGTCCCAAACCAGGGGAAAGTCAGGAAGTACAACCCTCCCCTCCTCTTTCCCCTCCCCTCCTCTTCCCCTCCCAGGCAGGTTTCCTCTTTGTGGTTTCAAATTAGCCCATGAACATGAGAGATTTTACCCTAGGGCCCCACCTGGCCCCCCAGTCTAGAGCAGCTGCTACCAGTTTCAAAGGGAAGCTGGCCATCAGAGGAGAAAACAAAGGCCCACACCCTCTCACTTCCCCGCCATACTTCCACTCCCACGCGGAGCTCACAAGACAGGGGCTACTTTCCCTAACTCAGGCCCCTTCCAAACATTGATAACAATAACGTCTTACATTTGTGTAGCACTTAATACTTTTTCAAGGCACTCATGTGGACTTACTAGATTTCATCAAAATCCAGTAAGAGTGCTATTTATCACTCCCATTTAACAGATGGGGAGAATAAGACATGAAAATCAATTAAAGTATTTGCACCCACTTAGAGGTGGGACTAGAGGGTGGGTCTCTAGATTAATATTTGGTTATTCCACAGCTTACCTCTCCTTCTCTCCCTAAGTACTCCTTAAGGAAAGGGATTGATTTTTTGTTAACTTTAGGGGATGACTTAGGTTGGGTTGAATTATTCTAATTTTTGAGGTGATGGGGACATAGTATCTGTATTTCCTTGTATTTCCCTTGATAATGAAGAGGACAGATAGTTCAATAATTAAGTAGGATCGTGGATGCTGTTCAGTCATTTTCAGTTGTGTACAACTCTTCATGGTCCCATTTGAAGTTTTCTTGGCAGATATTAGAGTGGTTTGCCATTTCCCTCTCCAGCTCACTTTATAGATAAGGAAACTGAGGTAAACAAGATTAAGTGACTTTCCCAAGGTCCCACCACTAGGAAGTGTCTGAAAACAGATTTGAACTCTGGAAGATAAGTCTTCCTGATGCTAAACCCAGTGCTCTAACCACTGAACCACCAGCTGCCCCTGTGGCTATTTTACCCTGCCTTATTATCGCTGAATTTGTATATTCCCTTTTCACTTGTAAACAAACTCTTTTGTGTAGAATGCCTAGAGACTAGATCTAGAAAGGAAAGAGGAGACTCCTGCCAGAATTCTGCATCTAGTGACAAAGGCAACAGGAAAAGGAGTCAGGGAAAGGTAAATTAAGGATCAATTGTGGCAGAATTCTGAACCCTGAAAGGTAACAGCTATGTCAACAGCTAACATTTATATAGCACTTTATGGTTTGCAAAAGCTTTACCAATATCTCATTTGATCCTTACACCAACTCCAAGGGGCAGGGTCTATTCTCATCCCCATTTTACAGATGAGGAAACTGAGGCTGGAAGAGGTTAAATGATTTGCCAAGAGTTACACTGCTAGGCAGATCAAGGACTTGACATGGAGTTTGGAGTTCAGGGAGAATTTAGAACGTTGTGTCAGATAAAAGTCCTGATTGGCTAATACCTCAACCTAATACCATACTTGTGGTTGCCACTAAATACTCCTGCTTCTCTTGAGCTGATAAAGCCGCTGAAACCCATGGGTCTTTTTCACATGAACTTATTCAGTCACAGTTCCCCACCCCCATCCCATTCTGTGCTGCTGATTTCTTTAAAAAAAAATTCTTTTTCGTTGATAACTTTTGTTTGCTCAGCCTTTTGTTTCAAATATATCCCTTTTTTGGCCCTCCTCCAAGAGTCATCCCCTGTGACAAAGAATTGAAAAAAAAAGCTGTGTATGGGTGTGTAGGTGGGTGCGTAGGTGGGTGCGTAGGTGGGTGTGCGAGTGTATGTGTGTGTAAGCAATTCAGCAAAATTAAGAGTCCCATTAAGAGAGTCTGACAGTATATGTCATTTGCTATACCCATAGTCCCCCACCTCACCAATAAAAGGAAGGAAGTTCATTTTCTCATCTTTTTAAGGGCTAAATTTATTCTAATTAGATGGGGGTGGGGGGAATGAGGAAGGAGGTGCTATTTGATGTTGTTGTACAGCTGATATTTTAAGCTCAAGGGCAATGAGAGGGAATGAGCAGGATTTCCTACAAAATTAGACTGTTATGTTAGTGAGTGTAGGAGACCAAGGGGACTCTGGCAGACAATGATACTCTTTTAAGTGATGAAATTGGTCCCTTTTCTTCCCAGGTTTGTAGGTGTTGCTGCTACTATCCTGGAGCCCATCTCTCTCTTACCTGTTTTTGTTCTGGCGGTGGGGAGTCTGATAGTCCTGTTAGAATTCTCTCTGGGTTGTGTCACTTCCCAGGGTTTCTATACCCTCCCTTCCCCAGCTCCCTTTCCTTTCTCTACTTTCCTTCCCCTTCCTGCAAAAGTTAGAGTGGTAGATTGTTACTTTGGATATTCCAGGCCAGGAGCGCACCAGAAGACAAGGACCAGGGACCTCCTGAGCAAGTTTAGAAACACACATGGGGAGGGAGAGAAGGATGCAGATTGCGGTTGGGTTCCAAGTGTGGACACCAGGTAGTATGGGACAGTAGAAAGAGCCATGATGGATTTGGAGGCAGAGGGCTTGAGCTCAAATTATGAATAACTTGGATAGTACTGGGCAGTGTACTGTACCTCTCTGGGCTTCAGTTTCTTAACCTATCAAGAGAAGGAGTTAGCCTAAATTATCTCAGAGTTCCCTTCTTGCACTAAATCTCATGATCTCAGAGTACAGTTAGCACCAAGATTATGGAGATGAGCCAAAAGAAAAATATATCCCCTTCTAAGCAAGAAGGCTTCTGATTCCCCCACAGAAAGACTAAGAACTACAGTGGCAGAAAGATTCTCTATGGATATTGAGCTCCTTTATAAAATGTTCCTTCCCACAGATAATGCTAAGGCAGATGGTTCAATGAATAGAGCACTGGGCCCGGAGTCAGGAAGATATGAATTCAAATCTGGCCTCAGACACTTACTAACTGTGTGATGCCGGTCAAGTCACTTAACCTGTTTGCCTCAGTTTCCTCCTCTGTAAAACGAGCTAGAGAAGAAAATGACAAACCACTCCAATATCTTTGCCAAGAAAACCCAAAGTAAGGTCACTTAGAGTTGGCCACAACTGAAAAGATCTATTAACAAATATTGTCCTTCTTGTACCAATCCGCAGAATATTACCATGATAATTCAAAAGTCTAATGATTCATAAGGGAAAAGCAAAAACATATGGAAAATGTTGTTGTTTGTCTCTTGTTCTCAAATAGGACCATGTCTTGACTTTCCCATGAATTGGAGTTAAGTGAGGCAGAGTTGAGCAAAGCTGTCAGCCTCACACTCTCCTCCAGTCATTGAAGTCCAGGGGCAAAACAAAAAAAGGCCACTGTTGATGGCCTGGGATGCAGAAAAATGGCTGTTGTCCAGACTACCTTGAAGTTGATACTGTTGCAAACCTTTCAATTGAGTTAGTACATAGATGTGAAGCAGTGGACAGACCTGAGTTCAAATCCAATTTCAGACACTTACTATATGTGTGACTCTGGACAAAAATCCCTTAACTCTCTAAGTTTCCTCAACCAGAAAATAGTGATTATAGTAGAACCTACCTCAAAGAGTTGTTGTAAGGATCAAATAAGATAATATTTGTAAAGCTCTTAGCTTAGATCCTGCCTGGGACATAGCACATGCTAAATGTTAGCTATTGTTATTAAGACCTGGAACATAGTAAGTGCTTAATAAATGCTAGTTCCCCCCCCTTCCCTGGGATATGTGCTCCAAGTCAATGATAAATTGAATCTAGAATCAAATAGGAGGAAAAAAACAAACTGGAATTCTGCACAGTGATTTCAACAGTTATAAACTGTTCCCAAGCACAAAAGTCCATCATTTGAAAACAAATGCTCTCCTAATGACATGGAATGGTTGCGAATGTAGCAGTAATACCACAAACTCCAAGGAATCAGAGTGCTACCTAAGCCAAAAAGTAAGGAACAGGTGATTGTAGGGTATACATGCACAATAGCATATTTCTGCTGATGACCTACGCAGAGGTGATAGATTATACCTTCCTCATCTCTGTTTCCCCCATAAAACTTAGCAAGCACAACAACGTGCCTTTTATGTGGTAGATACTCAATAAATATTAATTGAATAAATGCCTGAGGACTACCAAGCTGGGTCTTCCTAATTCTGGACTTGTGTAATTGACTTTTTGAACCTAAATGGAGAACTCTATATTTATGTCTGCTAAATTTCATCTCGTTAGTTTCAGCCCAGTACTGCTGTCTGTCATAATCATTTTGAATAGTGACTCCTCTTCTGTAAAGCTGACCCCTCTGAATGTTTATCCCTCAACAAATGTGGCCTCTCTATTTTCTTCCAAATCATCCATAAAAACGCTGAACAAGACAGGGTCTACAATAAAGTCCTGTGACCCACTCTAAAGACATACCCTAAGATAATGATATCAAACCCAAATAGAAATGAAGTCCACTAAACTGCATATATGGACAATGAGGTGGTATAGAAGAGCGAGTGCTGGGCTTATAGTCAGAAAGATGCATCTTCATGAGTTCAAATCTAGCCTCAGTCACTTACTAGCTGGGTGACCCTGGACAAGTCACTTAACCTTGTTTACTTCAGTTTCCTTATCTGTAAAATTAACTGGAGAAGGAAATGGCACACCACTCCAATATTTCTGCAAAGAAAACCCCGAAAGGTGTCAGGAAGAATAGGACATGACTCAAAACCAAATAGATGACAGCAACAAACTGTATATAAGGATCCTTGAGGGCCACATATTGACATAGAAAACCACATATTAACATTATATATGTTCTATTGTATTTTTGATTATTTTGTTAAATATTTACCAATTACATTTTAATCTGGTTTCAGCAGGGAGTGTCCAGGCTCATTGCCCAAGTGTTTGGCACTTCTGCTCTAAAATACTGAAATATTCACCAATAGTCTTTAGGTAAAGTTGTTCAGCTAGTTACAAGTCATCCAAGAAATTCTCATTTTGTAAAATAAGTGATGAATCTATTTGGTAAATTGAGATTTTTTTTTACCTTAAATAAGGTTACCATGAAACCATCCTCAGATAGGTATTGTCAAAGTTAAGACAGAAAGGAAAACAATGGAGGCAGATCTCCCTCTGATTAAATTTGTGCCTTTATTGTCTAATAATTGACAACTATCCCAAAGTGGAAGGTAGTGATTTCCCTGGCAATGGAAATGTACAAGCTTAGCCCTGACAACCACTTATTGGGAGCATTCCTGTTTCCACGATGGGGAGCCAAGAGGGTAAACTGTGGAATACATTTGGAATAAGGAGAATGTGGGTTTAAATCTTGTACCTAACACTTATGACCTGTACGATCATGGGTGAGTTATTTAAACTTTCTGAGCTCATCTTCTTCATTTGTAAAATGAACATGATAATAATTGCATCCATCTCACAAGGTGGCTGTGAGAATGAACTGAGGTAATTTACGTCAAGCGATTCAACAGCCTTCAAAGGCTATTTAAATGCTAGTGTTTGTCACATAGTAAACATGCAATTTTTAAAAATTTACTGGTTGATAGTGATTAGTATCAAATCACCTCTGAGATCTCTTCCAAGATTCCATGTACTCCACAGATTTTTCCTAACCCCCCTCACCATCCCTCTGCCCATAAATCAACCCACTAAATAAACAGGAGTTGTAGAGATGGGGTTTTTTTCCCTAGGTTTTAACCAAAAACTCTACCTTTTCCTGTAACCCTTGCCTGCCTTGGACAACTACATGTCATGCTTCCTTGGATCCATAAATTCTTTACCTGGGTTACTGCAATAGGCTCCTGGTGGGCTTTCCTGCCTTGTCTCTCCCTATTCCAATCTATTCTCCACTCAACCAGTAACGTGATTTTCTTAAAACACATGTCCCATCGTTTCACCCTCCCTACTCAATAAACTCCAGTGGCTTCCTATTGCCTCCAGAAGCAAATACTAAATGTTCTGCTTGACATTTAAATCCCTTCATAACCTAGCCCCCTCCTATCTTTCCAGTCTTTATATACCTTCCTCCTCACTTCTGATCCAGTGACACTCGTCTCCTAGCTCTTCCTTGAACAAAACCCTCTATCTCTCAGCTCTAAGTATTCTCTCTGATTGCCCCACGTGTCTGGAGTGCTCTCCCTCCTTCTCTTCAACTACTGACCTCCCTGGCTTCCTTTTAAGTTCCAACTAAATCTCATCTCCTACTGGAAGCCTTCCCCAGCTCCTCTTAATTCCAGTGCCTTCTCTCTGTTAATTATCTTCTATTTATCCTGTACATAGCTTCCTTTATATATATTTGTTTGCATACCGTTCCCACCACCCCTTCAAAGACCACTGGTCTTTGAAGACCAGTTTCCTATAAGAGGTTACAGTAAATATTTACCAAGAGTAGCTTACATATGGTGTAGCATGAGCAGTCTTCCTAACAACAAAGAATCCTAGGTTCTTGGGGCTGGAAGAAAACTTTACAGGTCATTTTGTCTGTCCTTCTGCTCTCTGCCAAGATTGCACTTAACCTTGGATTATCCCATTTAAAACTGTCTCCCAAACACATATGTCTCTCTTATATAAACCTAACATTCACTCCTTAATTCAAAAGCATTTTCTTAAGTTTCTCTAGCAAAAGTCCTTAACCTTGTGTGTATGTGTGTGAGTGTGTGTGTGTTGAATAGCTTTGGCAACCTGGAATAATATTCATATGTCTAAAAATACATAAAATTACAAAAAAAATCAATTATATTGAAATTCAGTTTTCAAAATATGAAAAGAAAAATCTGAGTTCATAGACTCCAGGTTAAAAATGCCTCTTAGAGCAAATAACCATGCTACAATTTGTAGAGATTTTTGTTCAGTTATTTCAGTCATGTCTGACTCTTTGGTGACCCCATCTGGGGTTTTCTTGGCAAAGATACTGGAGTGGTTGACCATTTCTTTCTCCAGCTCATTTTACAGATGAAGAAACTGAGGCAAACAGGGTTATGTGACTCTCTCAGGGTCACATAATTAGTAAGTATCTGAGGTCAGAATTGAACTCAGGTCTTCCTGACTCCAGGGTAGAAGTGACAGAAGTTAAAAGAGCACTAGACTGAGTTCAAAGCTTGTCTTCATCATTAGCTTGGCTGTGTGACTTTGAGCAAGTCTCCTTAACATCTCTATATCTCCATTTTTTCATCTGTAAAATGAAGGGGATGGATTTGATGTTCCCTAATGTTCCTTCCAGCTCAAAAATTCAATTAGTAATGAAACATATTAAAACACAAAGATTCTGCCCTGTAGAACTCCAAGAGTGATGGAGAGAGAAGATGAACCTTTGAGAAAATGACTGGCTACAAAAATAATGCTATAAAAATGTAAGGTGTTGGATTATAGCTATTATTATCCAGAGAGATGAAGTCTCTTGCTCAGGATCACACAGCTAGTTAGTGGCAAAAAAGAGAAATAAAATCCTGCAATTGCTCTTAGTATGTTTCCCTTTTGGCACTTTCTGATTTCTAACAGACCTTAAGCACACACACATAGAGCTTATTTCTGTGGCTTAAGTATAGGAATTACTATGATAAGTGTTGTATAAATACGGATAAGGATATGGATTTCCTGTTCACCTTTTGATCTGACCTTGTATGACTTTCAAGAGAGAATGGCATGTGGATAATCCAGGATGGCTGACCCTATTTGACTGACCCTATTAGACTGACAGGCTCATTGCCATTGAAAGGAAAGTAATAGACCTTAAGGCCCAAGGTTTCAAGATTCTAGGTATGTAACAGTACCCCCTGGGAGTTGGATCATGGTCCCCTCAAAGTGATGACCTACACCAACCTGGCAAGTGCTACTTAGGCAAAGTGTAAAATGAAATCGCCTTCATGTTCCTCATTTGTTTTTCTCCTAGATTTCCTTGCTTTTGAAGGAAAAGCCTTCATCTTTTTTTCCAATTCTGCTCACCTTTCCTACTTTTCCCCCAAAGGAATGAGAAACAAGAGCTCAAGATTTTTCAAAGAAAACATTCTTTGTGTTGGGGAGGAAGCTCAAATTTCAATAGATTACACATAAGAACTCTGCTGACCCACAGAGTTGTATGAAACAAGAGTGAGTCTTTGGGGAAGAGAGATGGAGCCATACAGATCTCTTTCCCCCTGGAGGCCTTTGAGAACAAGGAGATAATGTATGGGAGGAGTTGGAAAAATATAAAGCGAGAATTATTATCCACCCAGACAAATATATGGGAGTGGATAGGGGATTAACCTTTCAGTCAGAGAGAGCTGGGGTCAAGTTCTTGTCTTTGACACACTAGCTGTGTGACCAAAGGCAAGTCATTAACCTTTCAGTGCTACTTTAAGACTGTAAAGTTACAAATGAGTCCTTTACACTCATGAAGGGAATCCTATGTGCACACTCTCTGTGTCCCTCCCTCAAAACAAAACAAAACAAAATCCATCAGGGTGTAATTGTCCAGGGATGGGGAACCATGTGGCCTTCTAGGTCTTTGGGTGTAGCCTTTTGACTGAATCCAAGTTTAATAGAACAGATTCTTTTTTTAAGGGGATTTATTCTGTGAAGTTTGGGTTCAGCCAAAGGGCTGAACTTGAGGACCTAGAGGGTTACATGTTGCCTCGAGGCCCCAGGTTCCCCAAACCTAGAACCCTACCAGGACTTCTAATGAGCAGTAGTTTGGACAAGATGAACATCGAAGGCTCCTGCTTATTCCGGGGGCCCTCGTCTGTCTCACTGGGATGAGACTAACAGAATATAAACTCCTGGAGGGAGGAGAGACTGTCTCTCTTCTGTACCTGGCCCAAAGTGCTTAACAAATTCTTTTTAATTGCTTGCTTGAGTAAATGAGGAGAATTTCTGGCTAGAAAGCTCTAGGGAAATGGCCTATGCTCCCCATGGGAGGAGGCCTCCTTGTCTACTCAAATCTTCCTCTGAACAGGAAGGGCCATGGTTATAACCAGGGCGTGTCTAGAGGAGATGTATGTGGCAAGTAGGTGGTTTGGCCATCAAAGAAGTGCTGGTGATGACTTCAGGACAAACTTCCTTTTCTGCATGTGCTCTGAATGCTTCTCATACTCAGATGGAAGGCAGAGAGGGATTGGATGGGGAAACAAGAACCTTTCAGTCATCCCATGGAACTTCAAGAAGAGCAAACCAGCTTTTGTGATGGACATACCAGCCAAGTTTGTCACATATCAATGGCTGAAGACTCTAGAACCTTGGAAATGTGGGTTTCAGAGCAGGCTCTGCCACTGACTTGTCCAAGGTGACACTAGGAACATGTGGTAGATCCCAC
Organism: Bettongia penicillata ogilbyi; assembly: GCA_023548195.1. NCBI lineage: Eukaryota > Metazoa > Chordata > Mammalia > Diprotodontia > Potoroidae > Bettongia > Bettongia penicillata. Next base: position 649,160 of record JAJHZJ010000191.1, on the reverse strand, counting down.
TTTCTCCTACATTGTACTTTTTTCAACTCTCACTGTTATTGTAGAAATATATAACACACTGGCCTTGTCTTTCTTCTGGCAAGAGACAGCCTTGGCAGAGCAGTACTAAAGTTGCCAACACACCTCCAGGGAGGCACAGGAGTCGACTCCATCTCCCCAACAGGAGGACAACTTTCACTGTTTCCTGCTCCCTTAAGTGAGGTGTGTCCAGGGTAGGCCCAGGGCAAAGAATGGTATAAAATGGCATCAACTGAGCCATGTAGGTCTTAGAATAAACCTACTCACACATTTTAAAATTTAATTTACTGAAACAAATATTTATTAAGAGTCTACCAAGTGGAAAGCACCATTTTAGGGAGAAACAAGGTTTAAATAAAATCCTCCCTGAATTCATGGAGCTAATAAGCACTTACACTTGACCTATGACTGTGGTCCCACCCACCACATCCTTGTGATCCTGATTTGTAGTTATTACTCAGTTCTGTTTGACTCTTCCTGACCCAGTGGACCACACTATCTATGGGGTTTTCTTGGCAAAGATACTAGAGTGGTTTGCCATTCCTTTCTCCAGTAGATTAAGCCCAATGGAGGGTAAGTGACTTACCCAGGACCACACAGCTATTAAGTTTCTGAGGCTGGATTTTAACTCAGATCTTCCTGACTCCAGACCCAGCCCACGCCATCTATTTTCCTCCTATGATTCTGATTTAAAGGAAGGTTAATCAATCAATCAAATATTTATTAAGCACCTACTACTAAGTGGTACAGTGGATAGAGCACCCACCGTAGAGTTAGGAAGATCCAGTTTCAAAGCCAGCCTCAGATACTTACTAGCTGTGTGACCTAGGGAAAGTCACTTAATTCTGTTTGCCTCAGTTTCCTCAACTGAAAAATGAACTGGAGAAGTAAATGGCAAAATGCTCCAGTATCTTTTCCAAGAAAACTCCATGGATTTGTCACATAGAGTTGACATTGTTGTGCCAGGCACTGTGCTAAGTGCTAAGGTTCAACTGACTGATGTCCATAACATTTCTATGCATAAAGATATGGCCTTCACTTTTGTTCTAAGTAGTGGGAAGAAAATTAATTCCTAAGAGGGAGCAAAAGAACCCATAGAATCACCTACCAATGGATCAACAGTGTATAATGTGCAATGCCCTCTGTAAATACTGGGCATTAGTAGGGCTTATATAGGTTGCCCCATCCTCCCATTATTTGGAAGAGAAGTCATTCTCCTGAAGTTGACCACTCATAATCATTTTCATGTCTTGGGTCATAGATTTGTAGCGAGAAATCATCTAATCCAGCCCCCTCATTTTAAAGACAAATAAACTAAGGCCAGTAGAAGGAAACTGACTTGCCTAAGGTGAAGGAGGTGGGATTTGAACCCAGGTTTTTCTAACTTTGACTCCAGGAAGAGAACTCTATGCCATTATACCACAAGACCTCTCTCAGATTCTAGAACTCACTATAAAGTATGTGTATGAGGTGTCTGAGACTGTCCTATAATTGTGGTTATTGGGGCCACTCCTGTTCCCTGGAGGATGTGACATGTGTTAATGATGCTCTGGAAGCCATTTCCAGTCATCCTGATGAATATCTGGCCACTGGACTCCAGAGGAGAAAGCAAGGATGGTGACCTTGCTCAGTCCTCCCTCACTTAAATCCAATTCATTTGCAAATCAAGCCATCATCTTCCTGGTGTCAAGGTCCTCTTCCAGAACAACAATAACGATGCTCTGTCATGTGTGAGGCCCCAAAAGTAGGGCAGAGAAAGCAAGGAATTTCAAAGCCTTCTTGGCATTGCTACTAGATGACGGCTCTCTGGGAATGCTTCCATGCCTCATTCACTTGCTCACACTAGAGAATCCCTGTGCCCTTGATGCCCCCTCCTCCCATGAATGAGCTCCTTCTAGATGCTCCATTTTGAGGATGGGCCTAGCCCAGCCATCCTTCACTCATGTCCTGACTCTCTAGGCTTCACTGCCAGACTTGACACCATTTCCTCTTCCCCTTCCCCCTCTTGTCTTCCTTTTATATACTGTCTTCCCATATCAAAACATAAATTTCTTGAGGGTAGGGAATGTCTTTTCTTCTGCTTGTCTTTCTCTCCCCAGTGCTTAGCACAAAAATATTCCATAAAAGCACTTCATAAATGCTTGTTGATTTAAACTCTAGGGGCTAAAGACAAAGGCTCCTACAGTAGGGACGGAGGGTCACACCTCCCATAGCTCAGACTGCATGGCCAGTCAATGACTGGGCGGTTTCCTACTGTCTACTACCCTCCAGCTTACAATCCTTCTCTGGCTCTCTCCACTAAATTCCAGTGGCCAAACCTTTGCTACTGGCAGTGATGTGAATAGCCAGGGGGACACAGCTGGATTTTCAGAACCCAGTGGAGAGGGGCAGCCATAAAGGAAGAGATGAGAATAGGTAGGTGAGAGTAGGTCAAGAAAAGAGTAGGGTTGGGAACAGAGGAATCTGGCAAGATTTATGAAAAGGGCACTTTTTCGACTGAAGGAACCAAGGGGCACGAGAAATAATAACGACCTCCTGTTAAAAGATCTACTTTCCAGACTGTGGACCTGACCTTGGGGTAGGTTTCAAATTTATTTTCTATTCAGAATCTTTTGGGCACTGGCGCCAGGCAAAGTTTGTTGGCCACACACTAAAGCAATAAGCCTGAGATACTCTGTGTGTGTGTGTGTGTGTGTGTGTGTGTGTGTGTGTGTGTGTGTGTGTGTAGGTGGGAGTGGTGATTTTTAAAGAGCCCTGAATCTGCAGTAGGGTTCTTAATTCTTACCCTAGAACCAGAGAACTTGGATTCAAATCCCACATCTTATAATTACTACCTATATCACCTTAGGTAATTCTAACTACTCTAAACCCTAGATCGCAGGACTTTTTTTTAAGACTATGCTTTCCTATTTTGTCCAGGCTGGAAGTATATTAGCTACTCATGGGCAGGACCCCACCACTGATTAGCATGGGAGTTTTGACTTTCTCTGTTTCCTGCCTGATTGGGTTCCTTCTCCTTAGCTAGCCTTTTGGCACCCCTCTCTTGGGGATATGGTGGTGGTAATCATGTTGTCTAACTTGGCGTAAATAATTAAGTTCAGTGTGACACCAGAATGACTTTAGGTACATTGAAACACAGAACTTTCGAACTTCCAAGATCCACCAATCTCAGCCTCCTCAGTAGCAGGTATTACGGGGGTGCTTAGTCTAGTCCAGGGGTTCTTAACCTTTTTTGTATCTTGAACACCTTTGGCAGTTTGGCAAAATTTATGGACTTTATTCTCAGAATATGTTTTCAAATGCATATGATTATAAAGAAAATAAATTATATTGAGATGATTATCAAAATGTTTTTAAAAACAAGTACATGGACCTCAGGTTAAGAACCCCTAGATTAAGTGATCTCTGAGCATCTTTCCACATCTAGATCTATGAAGCTAAACAATTAGATCATAACTTCTTGAGGATAGATACTGGTTTATCTTCTGTATCTATTCTATATGTTTAGAGCAACTAGATGATATAGTATATAGAACACCAGTCCTGGAGAGAGAAAGGCTTGAATTAGCATCAGACTTCAGACACTTATTAGTCATGTCACCCTGGGAAAGTCATTTAATCTCCTTTTCTCATTAAGTAAAGTTCTTTGCAAACCTTGAAGTACTTCACATAATCATTAGCGAATTATTACTATATGGAATATTGCAGGGTCAAGACAAGGAGTTGTAACAATCCCTGGTGATAGACACTTGTCTCCTTGGCTTGGGTAACTTTAGTCATATGCTACCCAGATCCCCCAGTTGGTACTAAGGAAAGTGAGCAAATCAATCCCTAAACATATTCATCTCTTCTTTCTCTCCTTGGTGTCTGGGGGTCAAAAGCTGGAGCCAGGGAGTCCCTGTGGAGATTTCTGAATACCTGAGCCTTTACACCAGAAACAGCTATGGTCCATGGTCTCCAGACTCTCCCAATTCAATTCATTGAATATTCTAAAGCACTACTATGTGCCAGCCATGGAGTTGTATCCTAGGGATGAAAGGGCCAAAAAAAAAATGAAAAATGAGAAATGGTTCCTGCCTTCCAAGAATTATATTTACAAGCAAGCAAAACAAGATAATTTGGAAAAAGGAGGGAGAATTAGGAAAGGCTTCACAGAAGAGAGGACATCAGAGCTGAGAAGGAAGTTCAGAATTCTAAGAGACAGAAGTGAGGCAGGAATATATTCCAAGCTTTAGAGACAGCCTGTTCAAAGGTACAGAGATGGAAAATGGGATCTCCATTTCAGAGTAAAGCCCAGTTGGCTGGAATGTAGACTATGTGAAGCAAAGTAATGCAAAATAAATCTAGAGAAAGATAGAGAAGGGCTTTTAACACCACTTAGTCAGTTAATAAACATTTATTAAGCACTTACTATGTTCCAGGCATTGTGCTAAGCAATAGAGGTATAAAAAGAGGCAAAAGACGGTTCCTGACCTCAAGGAACTCACAGTCTAATGGGGAAATCAACAAGCAAATATATACAAACAGGTTACATACAGGATAAATAGAAAATAATCAACAGAAGGAAGATACTAGAATGAAGAGGGGTACAATGGGGGATTTTGGCTGAGACTTGAAGGAAGCTGGGGAAGCCAGTAGGCAGAGATAAGGAGGAAGAGCATTCCCACTAGAAGGGACAGCCAGCTGGAGAAAAAGCCCTCACTCTACTGAAGAGTTTATAGTTTATCCTAGAGTAATAACATGGGGTTGTGTGGAAGATGGATGGAGTAGGGAGAGACTGGGAGCAAAGGAAGTAATAGTGCCTGTAATAGCAGGCACTTTGGGTGGAAAGACCATTGAGGGCAGGAATGCTGAGAAGGGGAGGATACTAAAGATGAGGATGGTAGACCAGAGAACTGAATGGTTATGAGGGGTGAAGGAGAGGAAGAAGTCAAGGTGAGTTCTGAGGCTAACTCCTGAGGAACTGAAATTGTGGGATAGGGCTAGGCTTCTTGTACAGGCTCCACCACAGAGATGGAATTTAAACAAGGATGCAGGACTGACTGTGTACAGAATACCTTGTTGGTGTGATGGGTATCACAAGGGTGACTGAAGAAAAAGGTTTCCAATAATCACACAAAGGACAAGGAGACTTTTCATTCTTTTAAGACTGGACGAAGGGAAAACAGGCCACTAACTTACACAAATCAATCCATTTCTCTGGGGCCTGCCAATCTGGTAAGCAGGAGAGGAGGTTTATTTCAATGTCTTTATTCCTAGAGCAAGTTGATGTCCCAGATGGTAAAGAAGGATGACATCAGAGTTGAGATACAGCATTTAGATAGAGTAGGAAGGGATTTTAGCAGTCACCCCCTCAATTTAAAAAAATCTTGTTTTTCTTGATTTTTTAATATTATCTTTATTTCTGAATGTGTCCACAGTCCCCTCCCATTCCAACGAGGCTTTCCTCATGAAAACAATTTTGAAAATGAGGTTAAGAAGTACACCCGCAAAATCAAGCAACACGTCAGCTGTATCTGACAGTATACATAATATTCAATACCCATAGTTCCCCACCTTTGCAAAGACACTGCTAAATTTTTTTTTAATAGATTGAGAAAATAGAGCCCCATGGGAGAGGAATACCTGATTTGGCCAAAGGTCACATGGGTTGTAAGGGGCTGGGCCGGGATACAAACTTAGGTCCTCTGACCCCAACTCCAACCACCTTTGCAGTTGTTACCATGCATAGAAAAATATAAATGTATACACATATATTTCAGTTGGAACACTAGAGTGGGTAGTGTGGGCAATTTTTTTTTTCTTTTTGCAGTAAACCCTTGTTGAACTGAAGTCTGGCATCTTTCTTTTTCTTCTCATCCCCTAGGTCTCTCTTTCTTGCCTTTTAAATGAATTTTTCCCTGGGCAAGTACATAGAGTCATCAGGGGGTCTTCCAATAATTAGAGATGAGTTAAGTCACTAAGTAACTTTGGTGTGTTTCTATACCTCCGTTTTCTATTCTGTAAAATGGGGATGCATTCTTGAAAAAGGAGTCTTTTTAGGGGAGTAAAAAATTGGGACAGAACCTTGAGATGTAAAGATTCTGGGGGAATGGAGGAAGAGAAGAGGGGGGAGGCTGGCACAGAGTGGTCTGTAGCTTGCTCAGAGAACGTTATTCTTGGACAAATGCAGTTTGCCATCTCTGGATTCCTCTGGAATGAAAGTGCTCTCTTTTGCTGCCCTGATAAGATTACCCTGTCTGCTCAGTCACCAAAGCCTTTAGATTTCCCACGGACTGATCTCTCTCTTACTATTTGGCTTACTATGGTATGAGGAGCCATGTCGGGGATAAGCGCCCTGAAATTTGACTCCAGGCCAGGAATGTTAAATCATAGCCCTCTGTGATAGGTCTCCCTGCCTTCCTGGGCTCCAGTTTGGGTCATTACGCCATTACAGTCTGTCTACCTTAGCCACCACACCCCTCCCCCCTGATTCAGTCTGGCCAAATGAAAGGTGCCTGTTAAATGGGAGCTATTGTAGTTGGGAGTGTTGGCAGATAGAGTGAGACAGCCCAACACAAATTTGGGTGTACAGTACTTAGAGGCTCAGCCGTGCCAACTCCTCAACTTTGAGGCCCATCACTCCCTATTCCAGGACCAACCCCCTCCCTTGTAGCCAGGAATTCCAAGAAAGGCACTGAACATGTGGTTTAGTGGGAGACATAGATAAGGACAGAATTCTGTTTTTAGTTCTGTGAATGGTGAATTCAATGATTCTTTTAAATTCAAAATCATTTCAACTCAACAAACACCAAGTACCTGCCATAATTAAGAAACCATGCTAAGGACGTGATGTTGAGATAGGAAAGGAACCAAAAGCTGACTGAGGCAGATCTGATTTAAATGGGAGGGGAAGACATGGCCATAAATATGATACATACAGAAAATGTGATAAGTACAGAGTACAGGGTCAGGCAAAGTGCTTTGAGAAATTTGAAGCAGGAACAAGGCAACCTTTTCATTTGGGAGGGAGAAGGGTCAGAGAAGCCTTCTTGCCCTCCAAGAAGAAAATAATGCCTAGGTTAGACCTTCAGAGGGGAAATCTGAAACATTGATAGAGGGAAAGTCCATCCAAAGCTTGAGAGAAGATGAGAGTAAAGATGGGAGAGAAAAAAGTGATGGATGAAAATGGGGAATGGAAAGCAGGCTAGTTTGAATAGAACACAGACTGTGAGGGGGAGTTGTATGAGATAAGTCTATAAATGTCATTTGGGTTCAGATTTTTGGGAGGTCCTTGAATGCAAGAAAGAAGAGTACATTTTATACAAGAATCAATGGGGAGCCCACAGAAGATTTTTGAGTACATGTGTAACATGAACAGATTGGTGCGTTAAGAGCATGACAAATCAACGAAAGAAATCAAGGAGTAGCCACAGGGGTGGAAAACCAGTAAGTCAGTCAATAAACATTTAAGTGCCTTTTATGTGCCAAGTACAGGGCTAAGCTGGGGGATACAAAGAAAGCAAAAGGCAATTCCAGTGCTCAAGGAACTGCAATGGTAATTTAAGGTTAATGGTGGGTGGAGGGAAGATCTTTACCACCCATTAATAGGGCTCCACACCTTTCATTAATTTCTATGGAGGCACTGGGTCAGAGGATCCTACCTTCAGGCTCTGAAAAGTGTATAAATACTGTGAGGTGAGGTTTTGTTTTGGTGTTTAGTTTGTGGAAGAAGATTTGTGTGTCAGATGAGACTCTGGGAAGCAGCTAAGGAGTCAATCCCCCTGCCCCACCCCCCAACACACATACTTTGAACACCCAGCTATTGGTGTTTCTCTCTGGTAACTGTGTGTGCATGGTCAGACAGATGGATCTATCTGTTGATCTGTGATTGATGTATTGCTTATAGTCACACAGTTGGAAGCCCTGTCTGTTAATCTTTGTTTCTCTCTTTGTATTGTCTCTGAAGTTCAGGGTCTGACTTTCTCCCCTGCTTTTAGGATGAAGAAAGGGAGAGTTCTAGAGTTTGCTGTCCTCCTCAGAACACATAGCACCGAATGTTCAGTTCTAGGTGCCACATTCTAGAAATGACTTGGGGAACTGGAACACTTCCAAACACAGACTGGATATGATGGTGAAAGGATCAGAGATTAAAGATCCAAAGCAGGACTGCCTGGTGAAACTATGTATGTTTAGCTGGAGAAGAGCTGGAAGAAGAGAATATTTCTCTTCAAGTATTTAAAGGGTCATTGCATAGAAGAGAGATTCATTGTTGTTTGGTTGTAGATGGAACAGAAAATATAAGAGGCAAATTTCAGATGGAAGGAAGGAAAAACTTTCTAATAATTGGAGCTGATCAAAATTAGCATGGAAGTCATAGAATCAGGAGCTCAAAGGGGCCTTAGATAGGACCTGGTCTAGTACCCTCTTGGTGTAGATGAGGAATCTAAAACCCATCGGGGTTAGGTGACTTGACTACAGTTATACAGGAAATCTACAGTAGGGTCTGGATTCAAAGCCACATTCTCTGATTTTTGATGCCAGGTTCTTTGCATAACACCATGCTGGCTCTTTCAGTGATGGTTGCTTGTCAGGAAAGTTGTAGAGGAAAGTCCCGTTCAGGTATGAGATGACTAAGGTCATTTCCAACCGTAAGACTATAATTCTTTAGATACAGGAGCAATTGGATGGTGAGGAAATGGAGGCAGTTAATGTAAACAACTCTTTCCAAATGAGACAGTGAAGGGGAGGAAAGGGAGGTAGGGAAGGAGGATAACTTAAGGAACTATCAGGATTAAGGAAAAGTTGGAATTTTTTGTTTTGTTTTTTAAGACTGGGGAGCCCTAGGTATGTTTACAGGTCAGGGGTCAGAAGAAAGAAGGGAAAAATTGAAGATGCATCATAGTGATGGTCCAACTCTAATGCAACAAGGTCATGAAGGAGATAGGAGAGGTGGGATCCAGGACATGAAAGATTGGTTTAGCCAGAGGAAAGTTCTTACCTTCCTCTGAGATTAGAAAGAAGCAAGGGAAGATGAAATGCTGGATGGTATTTATCTCCTTAGTAAAGAAAGAGATGAGGTTATCTCCTGAAACTGAAGAGAGATGGGGTGCGGTTGGTGGTCCGAGGAGAGGAGGCAGGGTTAGAATAGCTCTGGGGGGAATGAATGAAGAATGGATAAAAAGGATTGGTGTGGAGCAGTAAAGACCCAATTGAAGTTAGAAAGACTCCAAATCTTGTACTCTAGTGACTGTAACATTATTGTTGAGTTATTTCAGTCACATCCAACTCTTCACGACCCTCACTTGTGGTCCTTTTGGCCTTTGCCAAGATACTGGAGTGGTTTGCCATTTCCTTCTCCAGCTCATTTTACAGATAAGGAAACTGAGGCACAGTTAAAGTGATTTGCCCAGGATCACATAGCTAGTAAGTGTCTGAGGTCAGACTTGAACTCAGGAAGATGAGTCTTCCTGATTCCAAGCCCAGAGCTCTATCCACTGTGTCATCTGACTGCCCACTATAACATATGGCGTCTTTATGCTTAGTGAAACATATAAATTATTTTGGGGGGCAGGAAAAATGTTTAAAATACTGAAGAGAATACAATTTTCAACAGACTTCTACTTCAAGGTTCTTGAGAAGTATCTATTTAGTTAAAAATAATTAATATGCCAAATTGGCTTACTTACTATCTTAACATGTGACATTCCTTCACCCATCTCCATGACTTTGCATAAGTTGTATGCTATGCCTGGAATGCACTCTCTCCTTGCTACCTCTTAGAATTCCTGGTTTCCTTCAAGAGTCACCACACAAGGCCATTTCTGATTTTCCCAGTTGCCAATGCCCTCTCTACAAAACCACCCTATATTTATTTTGCATATTCCAATATCACTGAATTTAAAAAGCATTTCACTAAGCATTTCTTATACTCCAAACAGGGTTGTGTATGTACATATTGTCTTCCCTACAGAATATAGGTCCTTTGAGGGCAGGGCAGTTTGACTTCTGCCTTTATAGATCCAGAAAGCCTAGTCTAGGGCCTATTAAGCATGTGCTTAATAAATGATTGTCGGTTGATTGATAATGTGTTAAATGATTAGCTGAGTAGCAGAGGTCAAGGAACAATGACACTAGGAGAGAAAATTCTTGATTTGGGACCTGAAGAACAGGAAGGATGTCAACAGAGGGAGATCATGGAATTTAAAGTTGGTAGGGCTCCTAAAGGCCATCTAATTGAACCCCTTCATTTTATAGTAGCGGTCAGGTGGCACAATGGATAGAGAGCTAAGCCCGGGAGTCAGGAAGGCCTGAGTTAAAAATCCATCTTCAAACACTTAATAACAAGTTACTTAATCTATCAGTCTCAGTTTCCTCAACTCTAAAATAGGGATCACTATAGCACCTACCTTCCAGGGTCATTTCAAATTTATAAATTGTCAAGCATATAATTAGGCGCTTAATAAATGCTTGTTTCCTTCTTTTAGGATGAGGAAACTGAGGCATAGAGAGGTTAAGTGACTTGTCTAAGACCACACATCTAGTAAGTGTCAGAGGTAGAATTTGTATCCAACTCTTTCTGACTTCAGGTCTAACATTCTATGGACTGCATTAAACTGCCGTTATGAGGAAAATAAGGTCCATTTAAGTGAAATGATTTGCCCAAAGTGGCTAGTAAAAAATAGAGTCGGCACTTGAAAACAGATTGTTTGCTTCCAAATCTAGTCTTCTTTCCTCTGCATCCATATTGGAGAGTAGGAGCTTGATCCAAGCATCTTCAGAGTCTCAGAAGTGGGGAAGGACAGGATAAGAAAAGTTAGGCTTCCAGAATGACTGGAGGTCGGGTTAGTGTGAATGCCCCGTGAAACAGGACGGATGATCATGATGAAAATGGGTTCCCTGAGAACTTCCGCCAGGTACCAGTTGGAATGAATGAAGAAATGGATGTTGGTGTTCTAACTGGAGTTACTCAATATCCTTGAAAATGACAAAACTCTATTTCATTTATATATGTATGTGTATTTCATGCCATTGGCAGTTACGGTCCTGGCTCTCCTGCTAATTAGTTAGGTTATCAGAACACAACCTAGCCACAGTTCCCAGACTCAGATTTAGAGCGGGAAGGAACTTTGGGGTTTAGTCTGGTCTGCTCATTTCACAGAGAAGGAAACTGAGCCCCAGAGAGGTTAAATGACTTACCCAAGGAGAAAATAGCAGAGCCGGGATTTGAAATCGGGCCTCTGACTCCAAAAGCAGCTCTCTCTGCCTTCAGCAGATTGTCAACGTTTGCATTCTGGAGTCTCCAGCAATTTTTGGAAAGGCAATCTACCCTTGGCAGTGAGGGACCCCTTCTTTTTCACAGAGGCACAGACACTTGCTCAGGCGGTAGCTACTTATTCCAGGCCAGTCAAAACCTAACCCTGTAAAATGAGTCCTCTGGGAACTCAGTTCTGACCTGCCTTTGGCCGTCAGGCAACAACCTGCCTAAGAACCCAGAATTGGCCTCCTCTTATCTCTCAGCCATTTTTTGCAAGCGGATTAGACAGGTCTTTAAGTGGGAGTAGTATAAATCAGAGTAAGCCACCGCAGGGCCCAGATTGAGCTCACAAGAGATTCCTTCTAGGAGGGAAAACCAACCGGCAAGGCTGAGGCCCTTCCTTCCCCTGTGGTTCTTTCCATCCAGCCCACCAGAAGTAGGGAACAACTTTGTTCTCCCTAGGAAACAGGTTAGAGACGAGGACCTACTTGGCCCGTTCTTGCCTAGCTGATATCTGTGGCTTCTGAACGGTATCTGGGAGGAACGGAGAGCTACTCAGACTTGAATCTGCCCCGGAAGAAGCCCCCCAGGTCTTAAAAATGAGTGGACTGACTATTTTGGGGCTGATGAGCCTGCCCTCTCCTGCCTCCTGTACTGTCTGAGTTTGCTCATTTGGAATCAGTCTCCATGGGCAGCCTATTAGAAATCCTTAAGTAACCAAAGTCCCTTCCTGCTTTCTAAACTCTGCTTTAGGGATCACCCCATTCTCTGCAGCCAACAGCCGTGGAACCCACCATAGCACCAAGTTACAAAATGAGTTGGTGGAAATATTGGAGTATTGCACATTAAACCTCCAAGGTAACTCCAGGGAGCCTTAGCTAGTTTTGGGGTGGGTGTGGGGCAGAGAACGGAGTGTTGGGGAGACCTAGAAGCTCCTGGGCTGCTTCTAGTTTTATCCCTGCAGAAGACATCATGATAGGACTGTGGTGGAGTGGAAAAAATCCAAACTTTCTTTTATGAGGTAGGATGATGATCTTGACTCTGGCCCATTGTAGGAATGATAAGTCACAATGAGAAAGTTAACTATGAGCTTCAGTTTTCTCATCTGTAAAATGGACATAACATAACAGTACTACTGTGGGGATGTAGGGAAAATCAAGTCAAATCAAGTCAACAAGCATTTATTAAGTCCCTACTATGTTCCAGGTACTGCATGAAGCACAGGGGATACAGAGAAAAGGAAAAGACAATCCTTGTTCTCAAGAAACTGACATTTTAATGAGACAACATGCAAACCATATACAATCAAGATAGATAGATAGATAGATAGATAGATAGATAGATACATCAGAGATAATCTCAGAGGGAAGAGCCAGGCATTAGAGACTGATAAAGGTTTCTTGCAAAATGTAGCACTAGTGAAATTTAAAAGAAGTTAGGAAAACCAGGAGGAAGAGAATTCCAGACACAGGGGGCAGATAGCTATTGACAATTTCTGGAGTTGGTAGGAGTGTTGTGTTCAAGGCATAACAAGGAGATCGTGTCATTTATCTCACAGAGTATATAGAGGGTAATAATGTGAAAAAGTTGGTTTGAAACCCCCCTCCACTCCTCAGTAGCTGTGCAACTTTAGGCAATTCCCTCAGCTATCAAAGTCGCAGTTTGCTCATTTGCACAACAGGGATGAGGATCCACGTACTGCCTGCCTCACAGCGATATTGTGAGGAAAGTATTTTGCAAACTTTGAAGCACTCTACGATTGCAAGTTATTGTTATGCACCTACCCAGGATGTTGTGAAATTAGGGAGTGATCTGGAGAAAGACAGTACAATTCGTTAGGAAGTATGGTATTTCTACCCCCAAAAGTGTACTTGTGGAGCACAGGCTGAAACACGCTACCAGAAGGCAGAACGTTCAAAGGGCAGTCCCCAGGGCCAACAGGGCTGCTGGGGCTACTAGGAATCTGTACCAATTTTCAGTCCCAACATGCTTCTCTTATTCTCTTACTGAGGTTAGATTTGTCTCTCTTAGTTGACCCCTCCAGGTATGTTTAGTCTACTGCTATACTTTTCCCTTATTTTATCCAAAGCCCTATTTAACATGACTTGAAGTCAAGAATCATGGTGGTACCATGTAGACGTTAACAGAAACCATAAAATCAGAGTAGGGGGTGGGGTGGGAGGGAAGAGAGTAAAGGCAGCCATCATATCACTGGCTATATGATTTTTGATACCCCTAGCAGGGGAATTACCAATGACATTAATAGCACACATCAGTGATAGGCATTATAAATTACAAAGTGCTTTCATGATTGGATCATGGGATTAAGAGTTGGGAGGGAACTTTAAGATCATACAGTCATACCAGCTTCTGCCTCCATCTCCCATCTCCATGCCTTTGTACAAGCTATCCTCAGTGCCCAGCATGCACACCATTTTCACCTCCACCTCTAGCTTCCTTCAAAGCTTAGTTTAAGTTCCACCCGGGAGGCCCTTCCTGATTTCTCTTACCACTCAACAAGAAAAAATACTTAGTAATTACTTTGTATATACTTATACGTATATATGTTTCTCTGAATAGGATGCAAGCTTTGGAAGAAGGGTAGTGTTTCATTTTTGTTTTGTACTCTCTTGCCTAGCACACAGTGCCTGCCATAGAGTAGATCCTTAATAAATGCTTGGTGATTGACACTCCAGCCTCTCCTTTTGCAGATGAGAAACCTGAAACCAAAAGTTAAGTTTAAGTGACTTATCTGAAGTCACATGGAGAGGAAATGTCAGAGTCAGATTCTAACCTAGGTTTTCTGATTCTAAATTAAATGTTTTTTTCCATCACAGTCCCCCAAAGGTAGAGGCAGTGTTTCATATGGTCTGTTGAATTAATCAGTCTTTGGACCTTCCTGTGTTGAAACTCCCTTTACCAATTCATGTAGGCATCTCAGTAGTAATCTTCAATCTTAGACAGTTGTCTGGGGAGTTGAAAGGTTAAGTGGTTTTTCCATAGCTACAGTCATATCAAAAGCAGGATTTGAACACACATCTCTACCTAAGTGAGTATTTAATCCTCTGGACAGCCTTTCCATGACAGGTATAATTATCTCCACTTTACAGATGAAGAAACTGAGGTTCCCAGTCACAGAGATAGTAAGTGATGGAGCTCAAAATTCCAAATCTATAGGTTTCAGAAATAGTGGACATTTCAGAATTCATCGGAAAGGGATGGGGCAGAGAAGCATCAAGCATTTATTATTGCCCCCCCCCCCCCACATACATATATGAACCACACACTGAAAAAGATTATAGATCAGCCTTAGGCTGCATGAGGAACAGTGAGCGTCCTCTGACTGCTTAGCTAAGGGGGATTTTTCAGGAAGTGATGGGGGAGAAGAGGTAGAGAAGACTTCAGAAATGATTTTAGTGACTGGTCCCCAATCTGCAAAAAGAAGTTGTGTACCCAACAGGCTTGCATCAAAGGGAAGTTTTTGCCATTTGTTTCTGTTTTAGGACCCGTCCCTGCAGACTCTGGGGCTTCCGCTTTCTTTAGAGTCTCTCTCATGCACTTGCTGATTTCTGCTTTTAAAAATTCCACAGCCATTGAGATCCCTGATCAAAAGGTTCAAAACCCTTAGAAGGTTCACCCTTCTCTTTCCCAGCCCTTCCTGTTTTCCTACTGACCCACTGTACCATGCCCTGGGAGGAAGTAAGAGTCCTTCTTGCCCAAATTAGAGGGACTGGGGATGGTAAAGTCCCAAGGGTCTGTATAGGCTATGTCCAGAATAGCAAGTCCTTGGCCTTCTCCTATGGCCAGCTCAGAATGACCCTCACATGACCTTTTGTCTCCCCACACCCCCTTCCCGAGAAAGTACCATGTGAAATGGAATGTGAAATTCAGTCAATCTGTGAGTCAGTCACATACTCTGACCTGCACTGATCGTGAGAAACTCGGACACTAATGCGCACACACACACACACACACACACACACACACACACACACACACACACATGATTTTAGGCAATAAACTCCCATTACCTCCATGTCTTCCAGGTGTGGAATGAGTGTCTGCTGTGGAATCCCTGGTACAGAGGTGCCCTGATCCGTGTGGGGCTTGCTGTATTTTCCTTTTTCTAAGACCTGCCTGGTCAAAGTTTCTTTCTAGCACCAGGCACTGCACGAGAACAGTTGCAGAGCTCCAGCTCAGCTTGAGAACTGACAGAGACCAGAGTGGCTGTGCACCAGAGAACAAGGAAGGAGGGAGGGAGGGAGGAAAAGAGGGTGGGGAGAGGAGGAGAGGAGGCAAGGCAATCAGGGTTTAAATTTAGACACAAATCTAAACAGATACTGTCCCTCCCAGAGTGCAGAACTCAAGAGAAGGCGCAGCAAACTCCATTAATCTGCCCAAACATGGGGATGAGATACTTGCATTTTCTCAATTTCCCTCTTTATTTTTACTGCCCACTTTACTTCCATCTGTCCTCACTTATTCTCTTTTCATACTTTCCCACTGTTTTTATTATGCTACCTTTTGGTCTCTCCTCTCCTCTCCTCTCCTCTCCTCTCCTCTCCTCTCCTCTCCTCTCCTCTCCTCTCCTCTCCTCTCCTCTCCTCTCCTCTCCTCTTCCTCTTCTTTCTCTCTCTCTCTCTCTCTCTCTCTCTCCCTCTCTCTCTCTCTCTCCCCCTCCCCCCTACTATCTCTTTTCCCTTCCTTCTATCCTTCCCTCCCTTCCTCCATCCCTTCCCTTTCTTCCTTCCTTGGTTCCTTCTTTCTTTCCTTTCTTCCTTTCTCTGTCTCTGTCTCTCTCTTTCTCTCTCTCTGTTTCTCTCTCCTTTCCTCCTTTTCCTCCTTTTCTCCTTTTCCATTTTTATCCTTTGCGCCTGTCTTATGTATTGGAAGAGAAGTAAGATAACGTGTCCCCAGCTGGGTGTACATCCCTCTGTTTCTCTGTGGGTGCTCCTACTGCTTTGGGAGGAGTGAAGAGGTCCCTATTAGACAGACTCCCATGCTATGTGGAGGACAGGACTAACATTTTCCATTTCCACCCTTTTCCGTACACCTCCCAGACACAGATTTTCAGGAAGCTACTTTTTCCCTTTTTATTTATTTATTTTTTTAAAAAAGAAAAGCTAAGGATCCAAGAAAAGTTTTCCAAGTTCACTGTAATAAATCTTTCTTCCCCTTACTCCTGATTTATGGTGTTATAGGCATTGCATTTTGCTGGGAATTTCAGCTTCACAAGCTGTTAGCACTCAGCAAATGTTTTTTTTCTCTATTCCCATCCAAATCAGTAAAAGGCAAAATACATCAAATTCCCATCAGGCCCATTATAGTAATCATCCCACAATTTCTCCCTAGATAGTCTGTCCCCTCCCCCACAGGGAGACCAGGGAGGCATTGAAGGTGGGGGTGGGGTGGGAGGGATGAAGGGAGAGGAATTTAGACAGGGATCCTTCTCTGCTGCCAGTTCTGTGTCCTGAGTCACAGCCAGGAAGAGCCACAAGCCCCAAGGGCTGCTGCTTCTGTAGCTCTGCTGTTAGGACAGAGATGAGGAGGGGAGAAATTTTTTTTTTAAAAAAAGAATATATATATATATCTATATATAGATATAGATATATATATATACACACACACACTTTTGTGTATGTATATGTATATACATATATACATTCAGATATTAGTATACAAAGCGGGGAATTTCTTTGGCTGAAATACCTTGTTCAATAGCTCTTCCTTGTCTCGGCCAGCCCAGAATGGGACTTCAACTCAATGCAACGTGTGTTTAAGAGCCTACTGTTTAAGTCTTTGTGCTAGGTTTTGAGGCTACAGAGACCCAAAAAGGGAGAGTGAAGGGGAAAGGAAAAGAAAGCAAGAAAAGAAATCGTCCTGTATCCATGGACACTTACATTCATTCTATCAGTGAATAAAACACGTGGACCAAAAAGCATGTGAAATAGAATAGCAATCAATCGATAAACATTTAAGCACCTACTATGTGCCAGGCACTGTTCTAAATGGTAACGACCAGGAGGCTCAAAGGCTTCCCACAGGAGGCAGCACCTGAGTGGAGCCATGAAGGAAGCTCAGGACTGAGTCAAGTCAATTCAACTTGTATTTTAATACCTACAATGTGCCTGATACTGTGTTAAGTGCTAGGGATACAAAGAAAAGGGGGAGATGGCCCCTGCTGTCCAGTAGCTTACAGCTGAATGGGAAAGGCTATATGTTAACAACTATGAGGAAACAAACGATATATAGACAGATGAATGGATGGATGGATAGATGGACGCATGGACAGAATAAGTTGGAGGTAGTCTCAGAGGGGAGGCATTGTGATTAATGAGGACTAGGAAAAGGTTCTTGTAGAAAGTGGGATTTTGACTGATACTTGAAGAAAGGCAGGAAATATAGGAGTTGGTCATGAGAAGGGAGAGCAGGCCAGATATGGGAGACAATCAATGAAAATACTTAGTCTGGAGATGGCGTATCTTCGGAAACAGCCAGGAGAACAACAAAACTGGATTATAGGGTACCTGGAAGGAAGGAAGGTATAAAACTGGAAAGGTAGTAGGGGTTAAGGTTATAAAGTACTTTAAAAACCAAAGAGAGGATTTTATATTTAATCTTGGAGGTTACCTTTCCAGTCCCTTCTAAGTAGAAACTGGCAATCTTACTTAGAGGGAGTACAGTACACAGCATGTACAATGGTGTAGAAGTGGTAGATGGAAAACTAAATTCAGAAAATAGTAAGTAGGTCAGACTAGTTAGCACATAAAATGTGTGGCATGAAAGATCACCATTAATTAAGTCTGGAAAGGCAGGTTAAAGTCAAATTGTGTGTGTGTGTGAGAGAGAGAGAGAGAGAGAGAGAGAGAGAGAGAGAGAGAGAGAGAGAGAGAGAGAGAGAGAAAAGAAGAAGAAAAAGAAGAAGAAGAAGAAGAAGAAAAGATGATGATGATGATGATGATGGAGGAGAGGAAGGAGGGGGAAGAAAAGGAGGAGAAAAAGGAGGAGGAGGAAAAGAAGGAGAAGGAGGAAAAGAAGAGAAATAAAAGAAAGGAATTGAGTTCAAACCTATTTAAGAAGTTTACCAAATATCAGGGCTTCTAAACACACTCAGTTTAGGGACCCCACTTCTTCCCGTCCTTTTTCTCAGGCTCCCCCTTCCATTCTCTGCTCTGAGAGGGGCTGCCCCAACCCATGTTTCTTACTTGACAAACCCCGAGGCGGAAGTTGCCTACTCAGAGGAAACCGTTAGGCAGAGATAGTATCGATCTTCCCCTCCTCTGACATCAGCCAAGGTGACTCGCAGCTGCTGGCCTCTGCCTTTGGTCAGGTCAAGCCATTTCCGCCCACTGGGCTGCCAGGGACCAGAACTTCCAGACCATAATAGAACATTCCTCTCTAGTCCCCCACCCCACCCAGCCCGATAGAGGAGGCACAGAAGCAAGATGCATTGAGCTAGAGGCCACTCCAGAATTTCTTGGGAGCAGAATGGAAGGCTTCACTGGAAGAAATTGCAGTGTCCAGGGGACAAAGGAAGAGAAAATTGAGGAAGAGGTAAAGAAACGCATTCACTGCAGCACAGCCCCCTCAATAGTTGGGGAGCACATTTTAATCAATAAAAGACCAGGAGGGTGCCATTCCTTTTCTTTCCATCATGCCCTAATAGAGTGAGACAATACTGTCAAACTGTCCCCAGAAACAGAAGACTAGAGAGGGCTGAAGCAAGCCCAGAATTGGACTCCCTCTGAGCTAGCTGTCTGGCTTGTGTTTCCTGGGGTTGTGACCTGTCAAGAAAAGAATCCCTCTTGGGGAAGGAAAAGTGGCCTGCCTTAGAGGCTGGTCTTCCTTCCTTCTTTTGGAGAGAGCAGCCCTAAGAGGACCTCTCCTCCCCACCCCCATGCTACCCCCAACCCCAGGACGCTAGGATCAGGATGCATGCATCAGTGAAGCAGGGCAGGTCAACAGAAGCTTGAGAGTAAGCAGAGTTCTGTGAAATTAAAATGACCAAGGTAGGCCCCAAAGAACAGACATGAGAATGTACTTTTCTCTCATCTTTGGAGTGGAGGCATAGAGATGGAGGAGCTCCAAGGTTCTGTACTGCATGTAATGTCACACGGTGTTACTAAGGTGATTAGTTCAGCTGTTTTCTCTCTGTGTGTCTCTGTCTGTCTGTCTGTCTGTCTCTCTCTCCCACAAACACACACACACACACACCTTTATTTGAAGCAGTTAGATCACTCAGTGGATACAGTGCTAGACTTAGAAACAGGAAGATTTTACTTCAAATGTGGCCTCAGAAATGTGACTGTGGGAAAGTCAGTCAGATTTATTAAGTGCCTACTTTCCCTACTGTCAGTCCACATGGGATATCATACCCTTACCTGAGGGTGCTGTGCCCAAAGGAATGTAAATTTTGATCTCAGAAACCTTTTTTTCTGGTTCTCACCAATTAGCAAACAATACATCCCAGGCCAAGCCCCAGTTGGTCATTGTTTGCAATCTGATTGGCTCAGAGTGAATGTAAATAGCAATTGTTTCTGTTTTGGCCAGAAACCCTGAGGGTCTTCCCCTCTCAGATTGATTTTTTTTTTTTAACTAGGTAAAAGGAGACATTTTTTTGCCTCATTTCTTACTTAGCCTTAATCATTGAATGGGCACTGCCTCTGTCAAACTGAGACCTGGTAAAGATTTTTGCTTAAAAAGGTTAAGGTCTCCCACTGCATCCTGGGCCATCTCCAGTCATGCGGATCTATATCCCACCATTGGACCCACATGGCTCTGGAGGAGAAAGTGAGGCTGGTGACTTTACAGAGCCCTCCCTCACTTAAATCCAATTCACTTTCATGTTTATGGCATCACCCTGTTGTCAATGTCCTCTTGGAGAACTGAAAGAGTACAAAAAGAAGCAAAGGACAGTCCCTGCCCTCAAGGAACTCACAATTTAATGGAGGAGATAACAAGCATCTAATACAAACAAGCTTGTTACAGGATAAACAGGAAATAGTTAACAGAGCGAAGGCACTAGAATTAAAAAGGACTAAGAAAGGCTTTCTGTAGAAGCTGGAACTTCAGCTGGGACTTGGAGAAAGCCAGTCACTTAACTGCTGCCTGCTTTCATCTGAAAATAGGGATAATGTTAACACCTACCTCTCAGGGTTGTTGTGAGAAAAGGGTTTTGCAAACTTTAATGTGCTTTATAAATGATGGTTATTATTACTATTTGTTATAAGGGATAACTCTCTGCAAGGGGGAAGGAGAAAGATGCATTGGGAAATCTAGGTGACATAAAAAGAAAAGATCAATTAAAAATCTGTTTATACATTGAGACTATACCAGATCCATGACAAGGCAGGACTATTTAGAAGAACAAGGGGGCTAGGAATACATGGGGCAAAATTGCTACAGAATAAAGACTTTTGTGAAATGGATTATCGTCTTTTCTTCTTTTTTCTTTAAATCACAACTGGGTTACTTTTTTTTTTCTAAGTAAGGTTACAGGGGAAAAAAATCAATGAAGGGGCCATATCAGTAAAAGCTTTTTTAGAAAGAAATATAACGTTACACACTTTTATGATTCTAACCTCCTCCCTGGAACAAAGGACCATCTTTTTTAGCAACAATATTTTTCTGGGGATGCTATAGGACTGTGAGTCATGGAATACCACAGTCTCCAAAGAATTAAGATTGAAGGTCACCCGAAGGGCAATGGAGAAGCTCATGGTGGGCATAAGCAGTCTGGGACATATTACAAATGAAGAATTGTGTAGGGAACTAGTATAAAGGATGTCATTGGAGAGATTTTGAGACAGAAAAAAAAAATTAAGCAAGCCCTATGGGGAAATAAGAGATACCAGCTAGTTGTGTTTTGTTGGTATCTATGTAATGTTAGGAGAGTTAGAGACAGACTCCCATCAAGTTGGGTGGATCTCTGGGGAGAAAAGAGTCACCTAGGTTGGAAAAGAATGGATGAGTTCTATTTCATGTTATATATTTAAATAATTTATTTTTAAAATAAAATTTACTTTTAATTTTTTTAATACCATTTTTAAAAAAATTGAGTTCCAAGTTCTTTTCTTCCCTCCCACCCCTCTCCCACCCACTGAGAAGGGAAGAAATTTGATAACAATTATAGATGTAAAATCTTGCAAAACATGTTTCCATATTAACCATGTTGTGAAAAAAGCAAGAAAAATGAAGTGAGAAAATATTCTTTAGTCTTTTTTTCAGATTCCATCAGTTTTCTCTCTGGAGGTAGATAGCATTTTTCATCATCAGTTCTTTGAAATTATCTTGGATCATTGTGTTGATCAGAAGAGCTGATCAGCATACAATACTTCTGTTGTACAATGTTCTGTTAGATCCGCTCACTTCAGTTTGCATCAGTCCATATAAGTCTTTCCAGGTTTTTCTGAAACCAGAATGGATGAGTTGTAATCTGCCTCCTTAGAGGGAGTCTCCACATGATTGAGATCAGAGAGGCACTGAAGCATTGAAGTATATTAGTTAATTAATTCAAGAATTACTTACAACACTTACTTTGAGCTCAACACTGTTATTCATCTATCTTTTAAGTTAAGAGCAGGGAAAAATTTTTCAAGATATAACTAATAGCCCAGTGTTCTTGTCTCCAGAAACAAACTTATATAGACCAAACCCAATCTTGGGGCAGCTTCCCCCTCCAAATGACTTTATTTTTTTTAATTCAATTTTTTTCAGTTCTAAATTTTCTCCCTCCCTTTCTACTTCCTCCCTCTTCTTTGCAACCCCTATGGAAAAGACAAGGTAAAACAAAATCCATTACAAAAATATATAGTCACATAAAACAAGTTCTTATATTAGCCTTGTCCAAAAAGAAAGGAAGAAAGAGAGAAAGAGAGAGGAAGAAAGCTAGAAAGGAAGGAAGCAAGAAAAGAAAATGTTCTTATTTGCATTTGAATCCATCAGTTCTCTACCTGGTGGAAAAAGAGGTGAAGAACTCCTACCAAATTCCTTTTATGACACAAATATGGTGCTGATACCCCAAACAAGAAGAGCCAAAACAGAGAAAGAAATTATAAACCAATTTCCTTAGTGAATATTGATGCAAAAATTTTAAACAAAATACTAGCAAGGAAATTAGAGCAATGTATTACCAGGATCATACACTATACAACAAGGTGGGATTTATACCAGGAATGCAAGACTGGTTAAATATTAGGAAAACTATCAGCATAATTGTGACCATATCAAAAACAAAACCTACAGAAATCATGGTTTTCTCAATAGGTACACAAAAAGTTTTTCACAAAATACAGTACCCATTCCTATAAAAAAAAAAAACCTAACAAGCATAGGAATAAATGGAGCTTTCCTTAAAATGATAAGTAATATCTATCTCAAACCATCACAAGCATTATCTGTAATGGGGATAAGCTAGAAACCTTTTCAAAACAATCAGGGTAGAGCAAGGATGCCCATTATCACCTCTATTATTTACTATATACTAGAAATGTTAGCTATAGCAATAAAAGAAAAAGACATTAAAGGAATTAAAATAGGTAATGAGGAAACAAAACTATCACTCTTGGCAGATGATATGATGTTATACTTAGAAAATGCTAGAGAATCAAGTTAAAAATTGCTTGAAATTATGAACAACTTTAGCAAGGTTGCAGGATAAAAAATAAACCCGCAGAAGTCATCAGCATTTCTACGTATTATCAACAAAGCCTAACAGTAAGAGACAGAAAGAGAAATACCATTTAAAATAACTGTAGACAATATAAAATACTTGGTAGTCTACCTGCCAAGACAAACCCAAGTAACTATACGAACACAACTATAAACTGCTTTTCACACAAATAAAGTCAGATCTAAACAATTGGAAAAATATCAATAGTTCATCAGTAGGCCAAGCTAATATAATAAAAATGACAATTCTACCTAAATTAAGCTATTCATTCAGTGCCACACCTATCAAACTATCAAAAATTATTTTATAGAGCTAGAAAAAATAACAGAACTCTTCTGGAAGAACAAAAGCTTGAGGATATTGAGGGAATCACTTTTAAAAAGTGCAAAAGGAGGTGGTTTAGCTGCAGCAGATCTCAAACTACATTATAAAGCAGTAATTATCAAAAAAATCTGGTATTGGCTAAGAAATAGAGTAGTGGTTTCATGGAATAGATTAGGTACAAATTATACTATAGTAAATGACCATTGTAATCTAGTATATGAGAAATTCCAAAACTGACAAAAACTGCTGGGAAAACTGGAAAACAGTATGATAGAAACTAGGTACAGAGCAACATTTCACATCATATACTAAGATAAGGTCAAAATGGGTATGTGATTTACACATAAAGGTGATACCATAAGCAAATTAAGGAACATGTAATAGTTTATCTGTCACATTTATAGATAAGGGAAGAACTTAGGACCGAAGTGAGCATTACACAGAACTAATGCAACCAAAATTACAAGGAAAACAGAAAACTTGGGGGAAATTTTTGCAACAAGTATCTCTTATCTTTTATCAAGCCTCATTTCTTAAATATATACAGAACTAAGTCACATTTATAAAAATTCAAGTCATTCCCCAATTGATAAATTGTTAAAGGACATGAACAGGAAATTTTCAGACAAAGAAATCAAAGCTATCCATAGTTCTATTTTTAAAAATGCTCTCAATCACAATTGAGCAGAGAAATGCAAATATAAACAACTCTGAAGTACCACCTCACACTTATCAGAGTGGCTAATGTGACAAAAACGGGAAATGTTGGAGATTGGGAGATATGAGAAAACAGGGACACTGATGCACTGTTGGTAGAGTTGTGAACGGATCCAACCATTCTGGCGAGCAATTTGAAACTATGCCCAAGGGGCAACCAAACTCTGTAACAATACCACTACTTCATATATAGCCCAAAGACATTCAAAAAAGGGAGAAGGACCTATTTGTACAAAAATATTTATAGCAGCTCTTTTTGTGATGGTGACAAATTGGAACTCAAAGGGATGCCTATCAATTGGGGAATGGCTAAACAAACTGTGGCATATGATTATGATAGAATATTACTGTGTTATAAGAAAGGAGAAGCAGTAGGATTAAAAAAAAAACCTGGAAAGAATTACATGAACTGATGCATATGGAAGTGAACAGAACTAGGAGAACACTGAACAAAGTAGCAGCAATATTGTAAAATGATGAATTGTAAATGACTTATTTAGCTATTCTCAGTCACACAATGATCCAAGACAATCCCAAAGAACTCATGATGAAGCATTTTATCCATCTCCAGAGAAAGAACAAGAACTGATATTGATTAAATACAGACTGAAGCATGCTATTTTTCACTTTCCTTTTAAAAATCTTAATTCAAATCTCCTTGTACAAAATGACTGATATGGAAATGATATACATCATTGCACACATATAACCTCTATATGATTGTTTACTTTCTCAGGGAGGTAGGAGGAAGAGAAGGAGAGACAGAATTTGGAACTCAAAACTTTAAATAATACATCCTTTTCTCATTATAATTCTGCCCTACCCAGGCCCCAGAAGTAACTAAGCCACTAGGGGGATAGAGACAGGCATTTCAGAGAACTTAAATTGTTGATGGAGCAGAGGAGCAGGCCTTTAGTTAACCCTTCATATTTAAAACAAAATGGGGTACAAAGGAAACAGGATGAAGGGAAACAAGGGGGAGCAGGCCCAGTTTGTACTATTGGAGGTAGGTGGCTCAATTCAGAGAAAATGAGTCAGGGGCTAAGTGCCCTCAACGAGGAGACTTTCAGGGCCCAGGAGGTCAATGGATAAACTGACAGTTCAAGTGATTATCAGGAGAATGGTTTTTAAACTAACGACTGAGAGTGTAGGTTTGGAGCCAGGGTAAAAAAACTACTCTCCTTCTCCCAGGGACATAAGAAACTAGAAGACGGGGTTCAACCTGGTGACCAGAGTTATGGTAAGAAAATAAAGATGAGGGCCTAGAAAAGGGATCTTTGAACTAAAAAGAGAGTGTTGAGTCATGAAGTATATAGAAGAGAGCTTTTAGGTTTGGGGGATACTATTATCTCAGGGTTCCCCTCCTATCTGTCTCTTCCTTCTCAGTCTTCTTTGCTGGATCTTTATCTAAATCACTACCCCTAGCCAGGGGTGTCCTCCAAGGTTGTCTTCTTTTTTGCTTCTACAATATATCAGCTCCTATGAACTCATTTGTTATCTCTATGCAGATGATCCTCAGATACACTTTTCCAGTCCTAATTACTATCCTGATCTCTTGTCTCACATCTCCAGTTACTTATGGGACTTCAAACACTACATGTCTAAACTCATCTCCCCCATGCCCACCCCAATTTTCCCAACTTCCTGATTACTCAGGGGAACCACTATCCTTCCAATCACTCAGACATACAACCTAGGTGTCTTCCTCCACTCCCCACTTTTTATCAGTACCTCCCTCTACCTCGCTGCCATTTGCCTCATCCTATTGATTATATCTTCCTAACGTCTCTTATATATCCCTCCCCAACCTGATCCAGGCTCTTATCACCTCATACCTGGGCTATTTCAATGACCTTCGGTAGCCTTGTCTCGAGTCTCTCCCCACTCCAGTACATTCTCTACTCAGCTGTCAAATTGACCTTTTTGTAGTGCATGCCCAACCATGCCACATATACAACCCCACTCCCCTCAATTCCATAAAGTTCAGTGACTCCCTACTGCCTGCAGGAACAAATATAAAATCCTCTGTTTGGCTTTTAAAGTCCTCCATAGCCTAGCCCCTTCCTACCTTTCCAGTTGTTCTTCATTCTACTCTCTGTGACCCCATTGGGGTCTTCTTGGCCAAGATACTGGAGTGGTTTGCCATTTCCTTCTCCAGTTCATTTTATAGATGAGGAAACTGAGCAAGCGGGGTTAAATGACTTGTCCAGGGTCACACAGTTAATAAGTGTCTGAGATCACATTTGAACTCAGGTCTTCCTGACTTGAGGGCTGGCGCTCTATCTGCTATATTACCTTAGTCATCTCCATCCACTCTGTGATCGAGTGACGCTATCCTTCTTGTCTCTTCTAATAGCCCCAGCAGTTCACACAACGCTTGGCCCATAGTAGGTGCTTAGCAAATGTTCATTGATTATTTGATTCCTACACTCCATGTCCCAACTCCATCTGTATTCACTAGCTGGTCCTCTTGCTTAGAACTCTCTCCCTCCTCATCTCTACCTCCTGACTTCTCTGACTTCTTCAGGCTCAGCTAAAATCCCACCTTTTACAAGAAGACTTTCCCAATCCCTTTCGTTGCCTTCCCTCTGAGATGATATCCAATTTATCCTGCATAAATCTTGTTTGCACACAGTTGGTTGCATGTTGTTTCTTGAGAGCAGGATCTTGCTTTGCCTTTCTGTGTATCCCCAGTGCTTATCAAAGTGCCTGGCACATAGTAGAGGTTTAATAATACTTGTTGGCTTGAGGTTTGTTTTGGTTTGTTTTTTTAAGATTTAGGCCTGTGCTATACTGAAGAGTATAAAACTGCATTTGTAATTTACACCAAATCCTCTGTCCCTCAGTAATAAAGATGAGCTGTGGACTTGAAATGCCTTTGTGTTGGATAATAGTTTAGGGATCAGGTATTGCTGGAGATGAGAAGAAATAGGGAAAGAAGATAAAGTCATAGTTGGGGGGAAATTAAATATTAAATCAACTTTTAAAAGATTAAAAAGAAAGGGGATAAAAAGTATGAATGAGAACTCTGAGAACCATTAAATCTCTGAGTTGCATGAGACTTTAAAGGCCATTGAGTTCAGTTCCTGGAGTAAGAATTCTCTCTCAATATCCATGACAAGGGGTCAGCCACACTCTGCTTGAAGATATCTGGTAACAGGGAACTCACTACCTCATAGGGATACCCACTCTATTTTCCATCTGTTCTAATTGTTGGGAAG
Organism: Bettongia penicillata ogilbyi; assembly: GCA_023548195.1. Taxonomy (NCBI): domain Eukaryota; kingdom Metazoa; phylum Chordata; class Mammalia; order Diprotodontia; family Potoroidae; genus Bettongia; species Bettongia penicillata. The sequence continues at coordinate 621,973 of JAJHZJ010000191.1, read as the reverse complement.
TTTTCCCTTATGTTTAATCAGAATGTGCTTCTATTCTGTTCTCTCCTCTGCTTCAACTGGTCTTTCTTGGTTCTTTCAGCTGTCATTTATCCCTGACCCTTCTTGTGTATCCCAACTCCTAAATCATTTTATATATATATATATTTGTGCTGAACTTCTTTTCTTATAAATCTATTATATCCCACCAGTAGAAAGTCAGCTCTGAGATTCCAGGGACTAGCTCACTTTTGGATTTGTGAAGCTGCTCTGTTTTAAGTGGCCAGGGACCTCCTTGTAGAAGCCCTGCAGAACAGTGTTGTTCACTAAAATCAGAACAGTGACATCCACAGTCAGGAGCATCTGGAAGACCTCACCACCTATAGGAAATCCTTCTCCCTTTGATGTCAGTGCAGGAAATCCTTCATGACAGTGGCAAATACCATTAGCAGTCAAATTCTCCCTGTTTTATGCCTCACTTGGCACTAATAAATCAGAAGTGTTGAATAGTGTTATTCCCATGGTTGCATTTATCAGGAACTCATACCGTTTCAATGTAGACACAAAAAACCCCTGTGGGACAGGGCCTTTATGGTTACATATTGTTCTACGGAAGCACATTTTGGTGGTTGTTTTAAACCAAGGGTCAACAAAATATGACCTAATATTGCTGGCTACTTGTTTTTATGCTGCTCTAAGCTAACAATGGTTTTGATATTTTTAAATACAATAAAATTTAATTTAAAAATGTAAAAACCATTCTTAGTTCCCAGGAAAGCCAATGCAAAAATAGTTAGCAGGCCAGATTTGGTCCACAGGCCATAGTTTTTGGTCTTGTTCGAAATAATAAACAAATATGGGAGAACAACACAGTGGGGAGAGAACTAGTCTCAGTGTCCAGAAGACCTGGGTTCAAATTTCACTTCTGACACATAGTTATGTTCAGTTATGACTGACTCTTCATGTATGACCCCATGGGCAAGGTCTATGGGGTTTTCTTGGCAAAGATATTGGAGTGGTTTGCTATTTCCTTTTCCAGTAGACTAAGGCAATCAGAGGTTAAGTGATTTGCCTAGGGTCACATAGTAGGTGTCTGAGGTCATATTTGAACTCAGACTTCCTGACTTCAAGTCCAGTGATCTATCTACTGAGCCAACTAACTGTCCCTGAACATAGTAGGTACTTAACAACATGTAGAAGTACTTAATAAAAGCTTGTTGACTGACCCTTCAAAGTTGTATAGCTTTGGGCAAGCAGCAACTTTTTGGTAACTATACTTCTCCAATAAATCAATGAGTATTTATTAAAATCTCCCTATGTAATGCTAATGATAATAATAGCTAGCATGTACATAGGACCTATATGCCAGGCACTGTCTTAAGTGCTTTACCAATATTATTTCGTTTGATTCTTACAACAATTCTGGGAGGTAGATGCTATTGTGTTGTTGGTTTTTTAGAAACAGAAATTTCATTTAAAATAACTCTAGACAATATCAAATACTTCGGAGACTACCTGCCAAGACAAATCCAGGAATTACATGAATACAATTACAAAAACACTTTTCACACAAATAAAATAAGATTTTAAACAATTGGAAACATATCAATTGTTCACGAGTAGGCCAAGCCAACATAATAAATATGACAATTGTTCCTAAATTAATACAACTATTCAGTGTTTTATGAATCAAACTACCAAAAATATTGTATAGGACTAGAAAAAGTAATAACCAAATTCATCTGAAAAAGCGAAAGTTCAAGAATATTATAAGAATTAATGAAAAAATGTGAAGGAAGGCAGTCTAGTCAAACCAGATCTCAAACTGCATTATGAAGCAGTAATTATAAAAACTACCTGTTACTGGCTAAGAAACAGAGTAGTGGATCAACGGAATAGATTAGGTACACAATATATTGTAGTAAATGAGCATAGTAATCTACTGTTTGATAAACTGAAAATCCAAGCTTTTTGGACAAAAAACTCATTATCTGATAAAAACTGCTGGGAAAACTGGAAGACAGTATGGCAGAAAGTAGATGTAGACCAACATCTCATGGCACATACCAAGATAAGGTCAAAATGGGTACATAATTTACACATAAAGGTGATACCATAATCAAATTAGGGGAACATGGAATAGTTTACTTGTCAGAACTAAGGATAAGAGAATTTATTACCAAATAAGACATAGAGAGCATTTGAAATGTCAACTGAATAGTTTTAATTATTAATTTATTTTTAGTTTTCAACATTCAGTTTCACAAGATTTTGAGTTCCAAAATTCCCCCCATCTCTCACCTCTGCACACCCCAATATTTGCCCCAATCTGCCCTCCCTTCTATCATACCTACCCTTCTTTTATCACCTTCCCTTATTCCCTTCCCTTCTATTTTCCTGTAGGACAAGATAGATTTGCCTACATATCTTATTTTCCAGTTGCATATAAAAACAATTTTTAATATTCATTTTTAAAACTGAGTTCCAAATTCTCTCCCTTCCTCTCTCCCCATCCACCCTCATTGAGAAGGCAAGCAATTTGATATTGGTTATACATGTGTAGTCATGCAAAACACTTCCAGAATAGTTGTGTTGTGAAAGACTATATATTTCTTTCCATCCTATCGTGCCCCTCATTTATTCTGTTCTCTCCTGTGACCCTGTGGTAGATGCTATTGTTATCCTTATTTGACAGTTAAGGAAACTGAGGCAAACAGATTAAGTCATTTGCCTAAGGTCATACAGATAATGTCTAACATTGGATTTGAATGAAGACCCAGTGCTCAACACCTGGCATTATTCTATGTCCTGGGGATACAAAGAAAAAGAAAAAGAAAGAAAGAAACAATCCCTGTCCAGAAGAAGTTTACATTTTCTACAGGGGGAGACAATAGGTGTGTATATATATATATATATATATATATATATTTTAAAAACCCAAACTATATACAACTCTGAAACCTTACATTTCAGGACAATGGACAAGCCACGTTGTTAGAGGGAATTTTCCCACTGGGAGAGGGAGTTTTCTACATCTATGAGATTTTTGATCTAGTTTTATTTTTTTTTTAAAAAGGCCTTGTGAAGTTTTGTATTCTGTACATCTTTCAGACAACTGAATGACAATGAAGATGTCGTCTCTTGTAGAAAATCATTTCCAAAAGTCTACTCATCCCCTTCTCATAAATGATTCTACAAAGATGAATAAGTACATACATAAATCTCTTCTTATAGACGCCCTCTTGATTCCCTCCTTTTTTTCTTTCTCAAGGTAGTCCATGCTCTTTTTCTTTTTTATTCTTTTGGTATCTTCTCTGAGATATCTTGTAAAAAATACTTCAGTGCTGCAATGTTATGCCTCCAGCACGGATTTCCACTGTATGTACTTAGTCTTGTCCAATTACTCTTAGCCTTTTTTTTTAAGAAAAAAGGTGGTTTTGCTTGATGTTTCAGTTGTATCTGACTTTTCATGACCCCATTTAGGGTTTTCTTGGCAAAGATACTGGAATGGTTTGCCATTTCCTTCTCCAGCTCATTTTACAGATGAGGAAATTGAGGCAAACCAGGTTACGTGACTTACCCAGGATCACATGGCTAGGAAGTGTCTGAGACCAGATTTGAATTCAGGAAGAGGAGTCATTCTGATTTCAGGTCCAATACTCCATCCACTGTGCCACCTAGCTGCAATTAATAAACATTTATTTATTCCCCTTCTTTGCATGGAAAAAATACCAAATCCTTGTAACAGATATGCATGGTGAAGCAAAACAAACTCTTACATTAATTGTATCCAAAAATGCATGTCATATTCTGTACCTTGTATCCATCATGTCTGTTGGGATGTGAGTAACATGGTTCCTCATTGATCCAGCAGAGTTGTGGTTGGTCGTTGCATTGATCAGAGTTCTTTTGAAGTTGCTTATCACTATAATTTGGTTTTTACTGCATAAACTGTTCACCTGGTCCTGTTCATTTCACTCTTCATCAGTTCATACAAGTCTTCCCAGGTTTCTCAGAAATAAAAACTTTTGTCATTTCTTATGACACTATAATGTTCCATTACATTCAAATGCTGTAGTTTGGTCAGTCATTCCCCAGTGGGTGGGCATTTCTTACTGAAGACCATGGTGCCGAGTCTCACTGTGATTCCATGCTCCTTGATGATGAAATTAAATCGTTGCAGAAATGCTGACAGATTTCATTTTCTTTCTACTTGTTCTCCCTTCCAGGTTCATCTATAAATGTTCTTGGTATCATCTGACTTAGGCTTCATTAATAGATACAGTTTCTGGAGCCAGAGAAACAAGCTATACTAGTCCCATTCTATTTTGCCATGGTCAGACAGTGAAGGGAAAATTTTATTCAGTTCACAGTGCTACTTTTTTTTAGGGGGATGTGGACAAACTAGACTCTTTTCAGAAGTTGCTGAAGAGACAATATAGGATGGGAATAGATTTCTGATTCCATAATTCATTGTTGGAAATGTACCATGTCCTACTAATGCCCACTATAGCTCTATCCATTGACTATTACCGATATTCCATTATATGGGCCACTCCAGCTTCCAGCAGCCCAAGTTCTCCTCCTCCTTTCAGTCAGATCCAATCCAGTAAAAACTTAAGTGCCTGACACATAGTAGGTATTCTACACAACTGCTAAATTTGGTTTGACTTTAGTGTCAAATTGCACCATTCCACCACCAATAGCATATTAGATATGTTTTATAAAATAACTAAAGTAGAATCTGTACAATTAATGAAAAAAGAGCCCCCTGCCCTCAAGCAGTTTACAGTACAATATCAGGGTGAGGAAGGAGACAACATGCAAAAGGAAAGAGGGCTAAGGACACCAGAGGATATCTTGTTCTGTGGATTTGAAACCAGGCTGGGCAAAACAGATGCAGGATGGGTCAGTTTCTGCCCTCCCTAAAGCAAGGCATTGGGTGGGAGGAGTTCAATACTCTATCTTCCAGTCAGAGAGAAGAGGCTGAGAGAAGTAGTGTCAATCAAGGCTTCAGTTAGCAACATGCTAATGAGATTAGAGTGGGGCAGCTAGATGGTGCCATGGATAGAGAACCAGTGCAGGAGGGCCTGAGTTCAAATCTCACTTCAGACACTTGACACTCACTAACTGTGTGACCTTGGGCAAGTCACTTAACTGCAATAGCCTCATCCTGGGTCATCTCCAGTCATCCTGATGAATAGCTGGTCACTGGATTCAGTAGTTCTGGAGGAGAAGTGAGGCTAGTGACCTGCACAGTCCTCCCTCACTCAAAACAAAGTCAAGTGTAAGTCATGCCATCATTTCTCTGATGGAGTGGTCTTCTTCAGCAATGAAGGATGAACAGACATACCTGCAAATTTAATTCTTCAGAAACAAGACTGTTCCAGGACTTGTAACAACAAAACATCTCTGGACAAATACGGGTGTTTAAAAAAAAATGAGTTTTCATATCATGGGAAAACTTGGGTCACAGAAAGCATGATGTAGTTTTCCAAATGCAATCTGCTTTCTTTCTTCTGCTCCCTTCTCAAGTCAGCCCACAGTTAGTACTAAAGGACTCTCTCAATGGACTGTTCATTTGGCTATAAGTCACAGTTTGAGCAATAGATATTTTCATCCACTTAGTTTTTCCCGATGGAAAGAGACAGAGAAACAGAGAAAGGGCAAGAAATGCGGACATATACAAAGATACACAGAAAAAGAGAAATAGACACATGAAATACACTGAGGGGATAAAAATCCCAGAATCTTAGAATTGAGAGGGATGTCAGAGACTGAACAAGAATCTCTCCTATAACCTACCCAACAAACACACACCCCACCATTTACTGAAGACCTCTAGTGAGAAGGATCCCTCCTTAGGCAATCTATTCTACTCTTAGACAGCTCTAATCATTAGAAGTTTTGCCCAACATTAAATTTAAGTCCACCTTTTTGCCACTTTTATTCATTGCCTCTTGTCTTAACCTCTGGAGCCAAGCAGAACATGTGTATGGTCTCTTTCACATAATATTCCTTCAAATACTTGATAAGTATATCGTTGCTTACTGTTCAACTGATTTATGGAATAGTCTTAAAGTCTGTCTATTTACTCACCTTTGGATGCTTTCTTACTTTTCACTGTTGGCCAAGAATAGACATGTAACAACTCACGAGGAACTTTCCCTGGGGTAACATTGGCCTCGACAAAACTGGAGGTAAAGGAGTAGGAGCTGCTATGCTATGAAAATGACATTTTCATCCCAATTGGAATAAAAACTTCACCACCATTCAGGGTGATTGGCGACTTCAACTGCCCAGGTCAATGGGGACTAGGGGCTCTAGAGAGTAGATTTTGATAGGCTAGGAATCAATTTAAACAAAACAAAGTTGGCAACAGCTACTAAGGAACTTCCTCTACTCCAGGGGAATTGTCCTTCCTTCCCTTCTTCCTTCCTTCCTTCTTTCCTATCTTCCTTCTAAATGCTTTTAGTACTTATCAAATACTCTTATCTTTGTCCCATGTCAAAATTTAGCACTGGGTTATGGTCCTTTGGAAGTCAATATGATAGAGTAATATGTGAACTGAACCTGAGGTCAGAAAATCTGGGTTTGAGTCCTAGATTTACTGTATTGCTAGCTATGGATCTTAGACAAGTCTCTAAATCTCAGTTATCCCATCTGTAAGGTAAAGATAATAATAATGAAAAAAATCACATTTATGCACACCTTAATAAATGTTCCTTGATTGATATGTAACTTGTCAGCTTACAAAGTGCTTTCTTTACCACAGCCCTATGAAATCAGGAGTGTATTACCACCCCTATTTTATAGATAAGGAAACTGAGGGTAAGAGAGGTAAAATCAGTTTTGTCACCTCTATGTAACCTGGGGCTCAAGCTCATCTGCATAAGACTCTCTTCATTGGTAGAGAAATGATTACTTGATACTTCACGACTGGGTTAAGTGAAGAGTGGTTGAGAGCCCGGGAGAGGAGAGATCTGAGTTCTTTTGACTTCAAGAGAAGAGAGATGAGGATCCGGATTCTTTTCAAGGAGAGGTCCCTAAAGGGAGAAATAGACTCCAGGAACACACTGATAGGCTGAGGAGCTGGTGCAATCCCTGCCCTCCAGGAGTTTATCATCTGCTGAGAGAAGACAATACACAAAGGGAAGCTGGAGTGGGGGTGGGGGTGCCAGAGGCTGCCTGACACAGGGGCATGATGAAGATGATGATGGAGTTGAAACTAAGCAGAGCAGCTGTGGCAGATAAAGAGTACATGGGTGAGCATATTCCTTTCAACTCCCATTGTGTCCTTGGTCTCTAGCTTGTGTCCATTTAAATCACCTTGGGAGTTTTCCTTAGAAACACTAGTGGATGGGTGCAACAAATGACCTTTTTATCAGTCTTTTGGCAATCCCCCAAACTGAGTCTCCCCTTACATAAGAACACAGATTTAGAGTTGGAAGAGAAGTTGGAAAACAGCTAGCCAAACTCTCATTTTACGGGGGATGAAACTGAGGCACAGGAAAGATAAGGGACTTGCCCAAGGTCACATAGCTAATAAATAAGACTGCAAAGCCAAATCTGAACTCAGGTCCTCCTGACTCCAAGTACAGTACTCCAACCACCATACCACCGAGCTGCATTTATATGCATGAAAATTTAATAACAGAAGAGTCAAGTAATGCTAAAATAAAACCAACAACCAATCACACACAAAAGATATTACAGGGAAGTATATAATTCCATTTCCCAAATGGAAGCTAAGGAATGCCATGGAGCTCACAGGAGGGAGAGATCTCTATAGGATGGAGTAGCAGGGAAGATTTCATAGAGGAAATGGGACTTGGACTTTGAAGGAAGGAAAAGGAGGGGAAGAAAGAGGGAATTCTGAAGAGGAGGGATAGTTTACAAAGTTGGGGAGAGGGATATCCAGAAAGTGGCAGAGGGACATAGAAAGAGAATTGTAAAGGCATCAAACACCAATCTGTAAAAGACCCCACACACTGTTCACAATCACCAGCATTGAGGCAAATCAGCCAAGGCTACTTTATCAATTCATAGTCATCTTTTTGCATATCTAAGTCTGATACCCAATATAGGGATATATAAGTGTACATGTATAAAACGGTTAATTTCAAAGTGGTATATCCCAAAGCAGTTGATTTCCAATGTGTTGCTCTCAGGGGTATTTTATATTTGTTAGATGTACTTGAAAAAATTTGTGAGATTTATTGTTGAGGAAATAGTAAACTTTAGTATACCAAATTTTAGCTTATATTTTTTACTTCAAAGGTTGGTGGAGGAATAATAGAGGATAAGAACTTATCTAGTACAACTGTAAGAAGATTCTGAAGAAGAGAGAGAGAGAGACAGAGAGAGACAGAGACAGAGAGACAGAGACACAGAGAGACACTGAGAAACAGAGACAGAGACACAGAGAGACACTGAGAGAGAAACAGAGACAGAGACAGAGAGACAGAGACAAAGACAGAGAGACAGAGACAGAGAGAGAGAGAGAGGAGATAGACAGAGAGAGAGAGAGAGAGAGAGAGAGAGAGAGAGAGAGAGAGAGAAGTTATTCATAGGGTCATAGGACCATGGATTTGAAAGTGGAAATCTCTAGTTTTGTGAATTAGGCCCCACACTGATTTTGTGACCAAGGCATGCCAATAATCAGCATCTGTGGTTGGAATGACATTTGTTTTTATATAGACTGATCAGGTTCCCCTTTAGGAGTGCAGGAGCTATCTTTGGGATTAGTTAGATCTGGGGTTTCCTTAAGCAGAGCTGGTAGGGAACTGGGGTTACTGAGGTTTGGGAGGATTCACGCTGCTCTGCAGGATGTCTTCCTGACCCAGCATTGCTACCTTAGTGAATAGGGAACAACATGTGCTTTTAGTAAATTACATCCCTTTAATTGTATTGCAAGTAAATCTATTTTTATTGCAGGCCGTGAGCATTTCATTGGATTCTGATCCTGAGCTTTAATCACTGGACTGGCCTAAGCTTAGCTAGGCCCAGAATAACAGCAGGGCATGAATCTAACTCCAAAAGCAACATTGTTCTTCCCATGGCATAGACCTTGACTGTAATTCCACACTCTCAACGCCTGGCTGGTTCACCTTCTGTTCTAGGCAGGTGCCTGTGTCTGGTTTGCTTCAAATTTGTTCAGTCAGTTGTGGCTGCGGAAGGTTCCTCACCCCAGACTTATGTTCTCTAAAGGGTAGTGGCTGCTTTATGTCATTCTTGAACACAAAACAGGTCAACCACAAACATTCAGATGTCACTCATGGCCAATTTAAAGTCCTGTCATAGCTAGCCTGTTCCTGGCTGAATTTCATGAGCGCTGTAGCATGCCTTGAATCAGGAAAGGGACACAGGTGACTGTCTATGTCACAGGCTCACACAACAGCCTCTCTGTATCCATCATTCTGACATGGAATGTAGACAGACAAACTCTATAAACCTAAAAGAACATCTAGGAGATGGGAGGGGGAGATAGGTGGATTGCAGAGACATGCTAGAAAGATGCCTCACTCCTACTTTCTGAGTCTTCCTCCAGAACTTTCTTTCTCTGTCTCTATCCCCAGTCTTCCCCTCCCTCCTTTTCCCCCTTTCCATTCTTTTTCTGTTTACCTTTTACTTTCTCTCTTCTTTTCTTTCATTCTCTCCTTCCTTTTTTCCCTGTTTCTCTCTTTACTCTCTGTTTCTCTTTCTCTCTCCCTCCTTCTCTTTCTTTTCCTTCCTTCTTTCTCTTTTTCTCTCTTTCATAAACGCATTTATCCAAGTCAGTAGCAAAGCAAAAATCAGAAAAAGTATAATTATCCCTTCCACATCGGGACTTTCTCCATCGTGGTTTCAATGTATCATGGATCGAAATAAGAAATTAAATGGAAATTTTGAGGGGACTTTTGCAGAAGCTGCAGATGACACATGAAGGTCAGCGGATGATGCAGAAAAAGTTTAGAAATTCACAAATGTGTAAAATATATGCATAATGTATACTACTAACCCAAATTTTATAATAGGGTGCTATAAACATCCCATAAAAGAAAAAGAAAAAATCAGACTTCTCTGGTACGAAGGGAGGGCCAAAAAGTTTTACACATATTTTCCAGATTGCAGCGGCACCTTGTCTCTAACCCCTGCCATGTGAAAGGGATAACAGTACATAGGAGAATACCAGACAATATGTAGGGAAGGAGCTCTCCTATTGGGAGCAAGATAACATGGATATGCATGTACTTTCCAAACGTGCATGGGTTATATAGGTAGTTAAGTGTGCTGTTACTGGAGTATCCTCCCAAATGAGGCTCATATGCTACAGACATAGTTTTATTTGAATTACAACTAACTGTGATGAAGGCTGGTTACCAGGGATGCAAGAAAATTAGTCTTGTTTTAAAGCACTGATGTATGTCTTTGGACTGTACAATCCATGTCTCTATCTCTTTTCTATGTCTGTTTCATTGGCCTCCTTCTGTCTTCCATAATTCATCTGTGGTAGAACTCAGAACAGCTCTCCAGCAAAGGGTTTGCCCCAGCTGACTTTTTTACTGCTACCGTCCTCAGAACCCAGGGATCCTGACCCTCACTTGCTACTCAAGAAAGCTGCATAATCACTGTTCATTTGTCCTTCCTTATGTGATAACAATCCCCATCAGCTCAGCAAGGACATGGTCAGGAATCACTAATCAAAAGGACCCAGACCGTTCGTTGTTGCTCAGTCAAGTACAACTCCTTGTAATCACATTTGGCAGAGATACTGGAGTAATTTGTCATTTCTTTCTCCAGCACATTTTTCAGATGAGGAAATTGAGGCAAAGAGAGTTCAGTGACTTGCCTAGGATCACACAGCTAGGAAGTGTGTGAGGCTGGATTTGAACTCAGGTCTTCCTAATTCCATACTTGGTTCCTTTTTACTGCCTTACCCAAACCTTAAAAAGCAATAACCATCCCCAATTGTTTCGGTCATCCTCCTACCAAAGTGCAGAACCCAGACCAAATCTGGCAGCACTTGTGCAGAGAAGTTATCCTCTTCTAAAGGAAAGGAAAAAAAGATGCATGGGGCTACAGAGAGAAGGAGGGGGAAGAAGGAATTTGCGTTACTTGGCTTATTCGACTCTAAAAGCTAACATCCTGTTTTTGTGTAGGTTGGGCACATCAGTGTCTGGAGGCTTCTGCTACAATGACCAGCCTACAGGAAGTCAGTGTCAACAGCCTTGCACATGGGAACCTCGCTTTTCTGAACCCAAGTGCATGTTGACCAAATCTGAAAAATAGATCCCACCCCTTCCCCAACAACTCTGCTCCCTCCCCCCACCCCAACAATTCTGCTCCCTCCCCCCACCCCCACCCCAACAACTCTGCTCCCTCCTCCCACCCCTCTCCAATCTCCAGCCCCTAACCTAACATTGCAGGCCCCAGGCCTCACACCCTCCTCTCCAGAGAATTTATCAACAGGAAGTGAAGTCAGCTGGAACACTTTGTTCTTTGACATTTTTGTTTTAATTCTGCAGCTGTACTGAACCTTGTTGGACTATCTCTTTGGCTCTGGGTGCTTGGGCTGCCTGTCTGTCTCCTCTTGTACACTCATGGTTATCACAAAGCTAGTGGGCTGAAAAGAGTGATTATGGGTAAGTGGGAATGAGAGGATGGTTAAAAAATAAAAGGCCCAGAATGAACCTTCTAAGAGCACTGAAAGTTCTTTATTACCTCTGTCTTCCTCTTGAGGGACATCCTTTTGACTAACATGGCTCTGCTTCCTATCCCCTGTCCCCCACTCCCTATGCCAGAACTCAGCGCCACTGGAGGCTTGCGAGCTCTTTCAGGTCAGTCAGCTACTTGGGGCCATGCTCTGCCTCTCTTCCAGGTCTCAACAAGGCCTCATATGCCAAGGTATGACTCTGCCCCTCCATGTCAGAGCCAAGGATGGCAGCTGAGCTGCCACAGCCCCCACCATCCTGGAACAGGAACTCTGGCAAAGCTAGGGCCTCTGTCAGATCTAAGTAACATCATGGGCGTTGCATCTGCCCCTTTGTGACAGACCAGGAATGACATCATGGGCTCTGCTACTGCTGGGGCTGAGGTCTGTCCACCACTCCATTCTGGGACCCAGCAATGTCCCCTCTGTGGCAGGGCCTTAACACTATGTTCTTGTACCAGACTGAGCTTGGCTTCCATATGCCAGGCCCTGAGCCCTGACATAGAAGCTGCTATTGCCCCTCTGCACCAGATTCATTCTACCCACAGCTGGTAACAGAGGTCAGGGCATCATTGGACCTGGATAATCAACCAAGTTGATGAGATCAGGAATGACCACATGGAATGGCTCAGGCAACCCCAAGGTTCTCTGGTTAGGCAGGCTAGACTTTGACTTCCTTCTCATGTTAGTATCTCTCCCATTCCAGAAATTCTTCCTACTGACAATCAGCCCTGACTTAAGGACTCAGGAGCTCCTGATGGCTTGAATGCACCAGATTTGCACCAACACTAGGAATGTCCAGCTCAAGATCTCTCACCAAGGTTCAGGGAAGGAGGCATGATGCAAAAAAGGTATCCAGAGACCCTTCTAACTCAGTTAATGTGCTCTACTGATAGGTTCAAGCTATCACCATTTCTGCCAGGGTATGGAAAGGTGACTGAACCCTAAGTTCTATAGGGGACCCTCACCCATTCACACCTCACTGGAGGTTGGTAGGGAGGAGGAGGGAGGGAGGAAGAAAGAGACAAACAGAGACAGAAACAGAGAGAAACAGAGAGACAGAGAGGGAGGGAGGGAGGAAAGGAGGGAGGAAAGGAAGGAGGAAAAGAGAGAGAGAATGAATTACAGATCAAGGTTCTAGAGAAAAAGTAGAAGGTATCCCTTTTTCAAAGCAGTCTTTGATTTTTTTAAAAAGTTACCTTGGGGTGATAGGTCCAGTGATTTGTTGATATGGTACTAATTTTTTGTTAGAGTGATTTCCAAAATTGTTATGGTTCATTTTATAATTCCAAAGGTACACATTAAAACTGACATTGTATTATTGCTGTTTGGTCATGGCTGACCCTTTGTGACCTCATGGACCGTAACAGGTCAATGACGTTCATGAGGTTTTCTTGACAAAGATACTGGAGTGTCATTTCCTTTTTCAGTAAATTAAGGGTAAAGTGACTTGCCCAAGAACACACAGTCAGTAAGTGTCTGGGGCCAGATTTGATCTCAGGTCTTCCTGATTCCAAACCCAGCACTCCATCCACTGAGCTACCTCGTTGCTTCTGAGGCATAGGTATTAATTACTTTAAATAAGTTCTTCCCTTTCAGCTTTGATTTCAGAATGCCAATGTCGGTCTCAAACGAATTTGGCCATTGTAATTTTTATGCCTCCAGGATCAAATATAAAACCCTCTGTGTAGCATTCAAAGGCCTTTAAAATCTAGTCCTTTCCTAACTCTCCAGTCTTCCTATTTTTTCTTCTCTTTACATGCTCTTTGATCCAGTAACATTGACTTCCTTGCTATTTCATGAATAAGATATATCATCTCTCAGCTGTGGACATTTTCTCTGACTGATCCCATGCCTGGAGTATCCTCTCCCTCCTCATTTCCTTCCACTGACTTCCTCTAAGTTCCAGCTAAAATTCTATTCTTTACAGGAAACCTTTCCCGGCCACTCTTAATTCTAGTGCCTTCCTTCTGTTAATTATTTCCTATTTGTTCTACAGACAGCTTGCTTTTTATGTATTTGTTTGCATGGGCTTTTTTGTTTTGTTTTTATTTTTGGCAAGGCAAAATGCCTAGGGTCACAGAGCTAGTAAGTATCAAGTGCCTAAGGCAGGATTTGAACTCAGGTCCTCCTGACTCCAGGGTCAGTACTCTATTCACGGGGCCACCCAGATGCCTCCATTTGTTTGCATGTTGTAAGTTCCTTGAGGACAGGGATTGTCTTTTGCCTCTTTTTGTATCTCCCAGAACTTAACACAGTGCCTGATACATAGTGGACACTTAAATGTTTCCTGACTAACTGTCTGATTTCAATAGACTGGGAAATGAAATGGATGTCCATGCTCCATACATGGAGGCTGTAGGGGCAGACACATTGGACCCACATCGCAGAGACAGGAGGGTGAGGTTACAGATATCGTTAATGGCACCTCTTTGAGAGATAGCACAGACTGCAGAATGTAAGGCTATGATGGAGGACATGGGTACCAGTCCCAATTTGGCAACTTCCTACTTGTCAGACCTAGAAAGGCTGCATGGTAGATAGAGAGGTCACTGGATTAATCAGATGATCTCGGTGCCAATCTCACCTCTCTCTCTTGACAAATGTATGACCTTGGACCAGTCATTTAACTTCATCTCTAATGAGAGAATTGGACTAGGTGGCCTCCCTAAGGTACTTTCTTCCTTTAATTTTAGGTTCCTGGGCTCTCATGATCACCCGCCAGATCTCATGATCGCTTAGCTGCTCCTACTAGACTGGGCTGGGGAGTATATGGTAGTCCCTGGATGAATTAAACATTTTTCCAGGGTCTGTTATATCAAATAGTGCTTTTGTTGTGGAATTTGGGGCAAATACAGTGATTTAATTGTTTTTTTTTATTTTTGGTTGTTTAATAAAATTTCTTTGACTGCAGCTTCTCTAGTATTTGACTTTGTTGCTGTCCAACAGAGATATTTTCCCAGGTTTCTTGGGGGAATATTGGGCTAATAAAGTATGATTTTGCTGATTTTTGTTTATCCTTCTCTGGTCTCCAGGAATCTATGATATGAGTGTGGCAGAATCACAGATCTGGAAAGGGCCTTAGATTCACAATGTCCACGTTGGAAGGGACCTCAGAAGCCACCTGGTCTAACCATAACAGAACAAGAATCTTGTGTACAATATACCTAATAGTATATGTATACTTGAAGATTTTCCAGTAAGGGAAAACACATTACTTTCCGAGACAACCCATTTCACTTCTGGATAGTTTCAAGTGACAATGTCTCCCTCTAGCAAGCTAAAATCAGCCCCTCTGCAGCTTCTTGCTCCTAGGTAGGCTCTAAGAAACCTGATAGAATAGGTCTAGTAGACCTTTTTCCAGATGACATCTCTTCAAATACTAGATGACAGCCTAAATATTCTACTCTTCAAGCTAAACAGCCCCAGTTTTGTCCAAAGATCAGCATATACAACTCTTCCTTTCACATCATGACCTTCCCCATGGCAGTTTTGATAAATTGCAGATCAGTGTAAGAAATGAAGGGGAGTTTTGTGGAAGCTTCAGATGACCCACAAAGGCCAGCAGATGACACAGAAAAAGTTTAGAAACTCAGAAATGCAAAAAATATGTGTATAGTATTGTATAATATAAACATTTTATCATTTAATACCATTCAGACTTCTTCTCTGGTACAAGGAAAGACCAAAAAATTTTGCATGGATTTTCCAGATTGTGGAGGCACTGTCCCCCTAGCCTTCATGATGTGGTAGAGATAACTCTGTCATGGTCAGAATCCCAGTCATTTTCCTCGGAATAGCTGTCTTTTCAGTGATTTCTCAATTGTCCAACCTGATGATTTTTTCTCAATCCTCATCCTTCCTGACATCTCTGTAATGTAAGACATAATCAACCAGGCTCTTTCTAGATATCATCTCCTCTCTAGTTCTTGTAACACTGATCTTTCTTAGTTCTATGGCTTGTTTGCCCATTCCTCAATCTTCTTTCCTGGACCATTGCCCACATCACGCTTCTTAACAGTGGATATCCCTCAAGGGTTTGTCCTGAGCCCTTTTCTCTCTCTACACTCTTTCAGTGACCTCATTTTCTCCCATGATTTCAACTATCAACAATGATTTCCAGATATATCTATCCGATCTTAGTATCTCTACTGAGCTCCAGTCCCATATTACCATCTGTTGGACATTTCCAATCGTATGATCCACATAAACTCAACAAGTCCAACTCAAAACATATTAGCTTCCCCCCTCCCCCAAACCATCAACTTCCCCATTCCTGTTGAAGGCACTTCCATCTTCCCTGTCACCCAGGTTTGTATCCTTGGAATCATCCTCAGCCCTTTATTCTCCCTTACCCCCCCAAAGTGTGCTGGAGGCCAGTTCTAAGAGCTAATTGTTAAATTTTCAGTGTGAGCATGTAGATTTCATAAATTGGCAAATGCTACAAATCAGGACTTGATTTATTATTTGTAGATTGTCTAGAATTAAGAAAATAGTGGCACAAATGTAATAATGAAGACTATAGTAACTTGAAGTTCATGTACTTCTTTCCCACAGA
This sequence comes from Bettongia penicillata ogilbyi, assembly GCA_023548195.1. Taxonomy (NCBI): domain Eukaryota; kingdom Metazoa; phylum Chordata; class Mammalia; order Diprotodontia; family Potoroidae; genus Bettongia; species Bettongia penicillata. The sequence continues at coordinate 605,747 of JAJHZJ010000191.1, read as the reverse complement.
GAACTAGTTATTAAATATTTAAGGGCATACTCCTGTTTATGTCCTTTATTTAGCCAGTTGCCTAGTCTTGATTCTACCCCCACATCTCAAGCTTCAGATCTCTTCTCTCTAATCCTACAATCACCATTTTCCCTCAGACCCTCATTACCTCTCTACCTCCTAATTGGTTTCCTTGCCTCAAGTCTTCCTCCAACAAAATCCATCCTTCGCATAGTTGCTAGATTTTTATTCCTAAAGCACAGATCTGATGATGTCAGTTCCCTTGAACAAAAAGGCTAGGATGAAATACTAATTCCTCTCTTGGGCATTTTAAGCCCTTAAAAGCCTGTCTCCAATCTTCCTTCACTGACTTATTAAAATGGAGATATTAACAGTATCACCCATAGACCTGGGTATTTGGATACCCTGCCCTGGTCTTGAGTCCCACCTTCCCCAATCTTTGGAAAACTCTGTTCATTAGAGTCTCAAAAAAACTGTGCGGTGAGCCATCATGGGAACGGTGGTCAGACAGGGATGAAAGACCCAGTTGGTCATGCTCTATCCCAGGTTCTTTCCCTGTCTTACATCTATTTCTGACTCAGTCACATACTCTACTTTAGTGAAATTATAAAGAGTCAATCTCTGGTATGTATAATAGTATGTGTACATGAACACAAATATACATATATGTAGGAGATAACATAAAGTATAATGGAGGGGTTGACACTTCCTGGCACATAATCGGCTTTCAGTAAATGAATGAATGAATGAGTGAAAAGGCTATGGATATTACCCAGAAATAAAATGGAGTCTCCACCACACATATGTGTGTACATACACATATACATATATAATGTATGCATGTATACATATGTGTATGTGTGTGCACACACATATATGTATATTCGTCCCCTAGGGAGGGGGTCAGATTTATAGGGAAACCTTAGAAATCCTTTAGCTCTACTTTCTAATTTTTCAAATAAGGAAGTTGAAACCCAGAGAGGATGAATGACTTTTCAAAAAAAATGACTTTTTAAAAAGTCAAGTTTTTTCAATTCTCAAACATTTATTTTTTTCCCTTCTCCTTGTCTCCCTCCCCCATGTACACTAGAAAAGAAAAACAAAAAACAAAACCCTTGTAACAAATAAGTATAGTTAAGAAAAAAAATTCCATATTTGCCATGTTCAAAAATGTATATCTTATTCTGCATATTAGCCCATCATCTACCAATGCTACTGTTGGTATCTACTGTTATATATCCCATAATCTCCCTGTCAGGAAGTGGACAGCATGCTTCATCATTGGCCCTCTGGAATAATCATTGATCATTATATGAATCAGAGCTCTTAAGTCTTTCAAAATTATTCATTTTTACAACATTGATGCCAAAGTATAAATTATTCTTCTGGTTCTTCTCACTTCACTTTTCATCAGTCCACGTATCTTTCCAAGTTTGTCTGAAACTCTCTCTTCATTTTTTATAGAATATATTCCACTACATTACTATATCATAATTTATACAATCATCTCTCAATTGATGGGCCTTTCCTTTTATGAGAAAAGAGCCACCAATATTTTTGTAGAGGACTTTTTCTTCTTCATTTGATCACTTTGGGGTATAGATCTAGTGATGGTATTACTGGATCAAAGGGTATGCACAATTTAGTGAATTTTGGGAATGGCAGCTTTCCAAAATGGAACCAATGAATGAACCAATTCACAGCTCCACCAACAATGCACAATTTCCTATTTTCTCACAACCCTTAACAAGATTCGTCATTTTCTTTTTTGGTCAGCTTTGGTGATCAAATGGATGTGAGGTAGAACTTCAGGATTGCTTTAACTTTCATTCTCTAATTATTCTTGATTTGGAGAATTTTTTGTTATGGCTTAGATAGTTTGGACTTTTTCTTCTGAGAACTGCCTGTTCACACCTAGGTGTCTTGCAAAAGAGGCAAGGCACTAGCATTCTGATAAAATTCCTTGAAGAAGATGGGACTTTAGCTGAAACTTGAAGGAAGCCAAGGAGACCAGGAGTCAGAAATAAAGAAGGGGAGAATTCCAGGTAGAGGGTAACACAAGTGAAAATGCCCAAAGTCAGGAGATGAAGTATCTGGAATAAAGAACAGGAAAAAGGTCAGTGTTAATGAATTGCAGAGTATATGGTGGGCTAGAGGTCTAAGAAGTCAGGGAAGGTGGGAAGGAAATCAGTCAACGAAGGACTTCAAAAGCCAAACAGGAATTTATATTTCACCCTGGAGGAAGTGAAGTTGATTATATGGGGGTGTTGATGACATGCTTAGAATTGTGCTTCAGAAAGATCAGTCTGACAGCTGAGCAGAAGATGGATTGCGAGAGGGAGAGATGATCTCCATGGAGATCAACCAGCAGGCTACAGCAAGAGTCCAGGTGTGAAGTGATGAAGGTCTGCACTAGGATGGTGGCCATGTCAGAGTGGAGAAGGGCATATATGAGAGATGTTAGGAAACTAAAGATGACAGGATTTGGCAATCAATTGGATATGGGGGTGTCAGAGAGAGTAAGGAGTCAAGAGTCAAGAATGCCACCTTGGTTAAGGGATTTAGGTAAGGAGGAGTAATTACTAAGAGTGGTACTAAGAGGGAATTTAGTAGTAGTAGTAGTTTGAGGAAGGGATAGATAATGGGTTTCATTTTGGACATGGTGAGTTTAAGATATCTAGAAGACATCCAGTTTGAAATATTCAATAGGAAGTTAGAGATGCAGGATTGGATTCCATAAGCCATGGTTTGCTTGTTTTTTTCCCCACTATACTATTCCCCACTATACTAAGCTGTTTTACCCTGGAAAGGGCAGAGTAAGAGAGTTCATTTCTTGTAAATCAAGTCCAGTCAGGTTTCTTAGTTATCCTACCACCATAAAGAGCTGACCAGGTCATCAAAGACCGATCTGGGCATTTCATGTTTGACTTCATCAAGATGAAAAGAAAATGAGGGCAGAAAAGGAGAAGTGGGGGAAGAAGAACAAAAATGACTTTTTTGACCTGGTTGCACAAGGGGAAGCTCTGAACCAAGGCCACTTGCAACATACTGAAGTAACAAGTTTGGAGAAATGAGAACTCTTGAGTCCGAGGATACCCTTTTAGATAAAGTATTCTTGAGAAGACACTGAGGTAGCTCTGGGTGTTAAATATATTCCTCCATTACAAGGTTACTTGATCATTTAGCATGCTTTCTCCATGCATAATGGGACAGAGTCAATAAGAATAAGTTTTTAATCTTCTCTAGGAAGACTAGAGGGAAAGGAGGATAGATAGAAAGATGGATAGATAGATAGATTAGATAGATGTATGTATGTATGTATGTATAGATAGACAGACGGATGGATAGATGGATGGATGGATAGATAGATAGAAAGATAGATAGACATAGATAGAAAGATAGATAGACAGATAGATAGAAAGATAGATAGACAGATAGATAGAAAGATAGATAGGAAGATAGATAGATAGATTGATAGATAGATAGAAAGAAAGATAGATAGATAGACAGAAAGATAGATAGAAAGATGGATAGATAGATAGATGTATAGATAGATAGATAGATAGAGGTAGACAACCAGAGAGACAGATATAGATATATGTATCTATATATTGACAGAGCTGAAAGTGCCCACAGTTGAAACCCTCTCATTTTATAAAAATTCAGGGAAAGTTAGAGATTTTTCCCAAGTTCACACAGATAGCAACTGACATGGATAGAGATTTAAATAAAGACCCTGAGTTTCAAATCCAGTTCTTTTTTTATTGCACCATACTTCTTCTTCTTCAATAAGTAAGACTAATGATCCTTTCATTCTTAAAGCCCAACTGGCCAATCCAGGAAGTATCCAATGATAGTATATCAAATATAGCTTTCTTTCACCCAAAAAATCCATTACAGTGTTGTACCCAAGCATTGAACCCAGACCCATGAGATCTGGGTTTGAAATGCGGTTCTGACAAATAATAGTTGTGTGAACATTGGCAAATCACATCATCTATTTGAGCCTCACTTTGCCCATCTGTAATGTGGGTATAACAATCTCTCCCCAAATAAGATTGTTTTGAAGAAAGAGTTTTATTGTTTCAACTGACACATGATTGGTCAGAAGCATAATGAGATGGTCTTGCTAAAATTGTTCAGGACACCAGCAAATCCTGTTGCTTTCAGTCAACCTGGTAAAGATGGCCATGGACAAGTTCTTTTGCTTATTCTCCCGGTAATCAGCCCTGTAGGCTAACTGTTTCCAGACCACAGTAACAGCTCCCTCTTGTGCTGGCAAGGGAGAGGGCAAGCTACAATAGAATAGAGATTCCAAAAGAACTTGGGATATGGAATCCTTTTTTTGGTGATTGTCTATTGTTTTGAAGCATTCTAAGAAAATATAGGAACCTCCAGAACTCTAGAGGAGCAGCAGTGTAAAAAGGGCTGGATTTGGAGTCACAGGAACTGGTTTCAATCATGACTTGGTCCTGTGTGACACTGGATAAGTCATTTAAACTCTTCAGGCCTCAGTTTCCTCAACTATAAAATAAGGGAGGTTGAACTCAGTGGTTCCTAAGACCCTTTCCAGCCCTTAGTCTAAAGCTGTGAACCTATTACTATTAATATCAACTTTGTTAAGCCCCAGCACTAACTAGCAAGAGAAGAGCCAAAGAGAAAAAGACTTAGCCTCCTTATTTCAGAGCATCAGATGCAAGACATCAGCTAGAAAAGTCCTAGATTTGACTTGTAACTCTTGTGCCATGTATTCCCCAGCTGCCCAAACATTCCTCTCTGATATGTTTTTTTTTCCTTTACAGGGTCCCATTCCCTTACTTTTCCTCTATACTTCCCCCACTTTCTTTTTTCTTTGTTTTTCCCTCCCTCCTTCTCTTCCTTCTTTTTTCTTTCTCTCCCTCCCTCCCTTTCTTTCTCTTTTTCCTTTTTTTATTCCTTCCTCCCTCCCTCCTTCTCTCTCTGTCACTCTTTCTTCCTTTCTTTCTGTCGTCCTTCTCCGGGAAAGCAAGAAATACAGACCCCAAAGCAGACTGTATCTTTGGTCCAAACACCAGCCTAATCTTGCAGCCAGACTCTGAGCCCAGAACGCCATCCAAGATACTACTGTAGTTACTTAAAAGGTCTTTACTTGATTGGGATGATGTTTTTAAATAGCACTTTGGAAGTTATTTTCTGAGAGAAATGTTATGTATTATCTTGAAGGAAGCCTGCTTCTACCAATCACTGAAGTAATTTTCCTGCAGTTTTCCCTATTCTAGAATAGCTCGAAATGAGAGTGGTAGATTTAAATTGACCGTGGAGACTGGAAGCAATTTCAGCAGGTGCTCCTTTATTTCCACTATTCATAACTCACTGGTGGCCTCTGAGGGATTTGGCGAGCAGGATGAAGAGGGGTTAATTTGTCCATACACTGAATGTGCCTGAATCTTGGCAAACAGAAGAACTGTTTATTTAAACCTAAGTGGAGTTTCAGATAGCTAATCAGCTTATGCATGATGATTGTGGGGGCTTTTGATTGCACGGAGGAACAAAGCTTAGACTCATGGAGAAATCGTTTTTTTAAGTGACAATGACATAGAGTCAAGTAGGCCTAGGGAAGCGTTTCCAAATCTCCCCTCTTCAGTCATTTCTTTTTCTTGTATAATCCTCCTTGTGTTCCCTCTTTACAACAAAAACAAACAATGTCCACTCAGCTCTGCTGCTCTCTGCCCTCAGAGATGGAAGGGATCCATTGGATGCCATCTGGC